>JAJPUD010000391.1:0-29526 GCA_023553655.1 Myrmecobius fasciatus | reverse complement strand
AAGAAAGAAAAATCAGTAGAGTGGATATTTTCTGTAAATAGACTACTTTTTCACTTGGTGAACTAATCAATTCCTATGGTTTGAGTTATCATCATTATAGAGATAATTCTTAGATCTTCTTTTCTGACCCTAATCTCTCTATAGACCTCCAGTCTCACATCCCCATCTGCCTTTTAAGCATCTCAAACTGGATGTCCCGAACAGAACTCATAATCTTTTCCCCCACAAATCCTCCCTTCTTCCTAACTTTGCTATTCCTGTCAAAGATACCACCATCCTCTTAGTCATTCAGGATTGAAACTTAGGTCATCCTCAGCTTCTCACTCACCCTCCATATCAATTCCATATATTGCAGTGGCTCCCTCCTGATCATTCTTCTCTCAGTGAACAAAATGATCTTACTTAAACCATAATAGATTTGACCACATTACCCCACCATCCCTTACTCAATAAACCCCCATTGCTCCCTATTACCTCCAAGATGACCTCTGTCTTTCAAAACTCTTTAAACTTAACTTTTCCGCTCTTCTTCTTACACCTTACCCCTTTCCACAATCTCTGTGATACAGACATAGTGGTCTTCTTGCTGCACATGACACTTATACTTCCTCATTACTGCCTCTTGCCTTCCTTGACTTCCCTCAACTCTTAGATGAAGCCCTACCTACTGTAAGAAGACTTTAATTTATCTTGTGTATATCTTGTTTGTACATAGCTGTTGGTAGGTTATCTCTCCAATCAGACTGTGAACTTCTTGAGAACAGGGACTAATGTTTTTTTGGTTATTCATCATAGGCACTGACTGCCCTCAGAGTCTATGCCATGAACTTTAAAGGAAAAACCTTTATTATAATGATATCTTTAGAAGGGGGTGCAGCTAGTTGCTGAAGTGGATAGAATGCCAGTATAAAGTCATAAAGACTCTTCTTCAAGAATTCAAATCTGACCCCATAAATTGACTAGTTGTGTGGCTCTGAGTAAGTCACTTAACCCTGTATGCCTCAATTTCCTCATGTATAAAATAAGCTGGAGAAGAATATAACAAACCACTCCAACACTTTTGCCAAAAAAGCTACAAATGGGGTCACAAAGAGTCAGGCATGCTAAAAAACAACGGAACTGGTCTTTAGAAGGAAAGAGCACTTGGAATCAGAAAATCTGGTTTCCAGCTCTGCCAGTAATAAATCTGTGAAGTATATATATATATACACTTCACAGCATAAGGAGCACTTTAGTTGTGTGACCTTTGTAGAAGTCATTTACTCTTCTGTGCTTCATTTTCCTCACCTTTCAATTAAGAAGATTAGTACAGCTCCTCTCTATGGTATTTTCTTGTTCTAAATCCATAGATGTAGATTCCCAGGGTTTTTTGTTTTGTTTTGTTTTTGGTATAGGCTTATAAGCCTATATATAAGTCTTTATGAATAGAAGCTGACTAATTTTATGCCTACTTAAGCCACCTGGTTTTTTAGCTCAGCATTTTGAAGTTGAAATTCATTGGTACTTACTTCATCAGGTTTTTGTGATGCACAAATGAGCTAATGTTTGTGAAGCCCTTTGCGAACCTTAAAGCTTAATGTAAACATCAGTATTGAGAATTATTATTAATCATGAAATCTTCACTGAATGTTGTGTTATTGTGTTTTTTTGGGGTTTTTTTGGCTCACAGTGGAGGTCTCTGATACAGAAAGTGAGGATTCTGGAGAGGAAAAGAATGATTAAGAGCTGCCACACTCTGTGACATGTCTGACCCTTTGATCCAGTCCATGCAACATGTACAAGGTAAGAGGTGCTTTTTGTACTTGGTACTAGTGCCTTCATTTCCTTGTGCTACCTTAATCTTCCTAAGAAACAAATTATTTTCCAGGATGTGGAATTTTTATTCTTCCTATTAGAAACCACTGGGTGAGAAGAATATTCTTTAATATGTATTTTCTGGTCAGGAGTCCTGTGGCCTATCTGAATGGATAACTTGGCAGGAACCATTGACACAAATCACAGATATATATTTGGGAAAGCTGTCGTCTGTGAAGAGTAGCAGCAGACAATTGATAGCAAAAGAATAATAATAGCATTTCCAAAGATCTTCTTGGTTAGGGCGCTTCATATCTCTAAATACAATGGCTCTCTATTGAGGATGGACAGTTAAGTCATTTCACCATGACTGATCTGAAACCTCTTTGGGACAGTAGTGAGACCCTGAGACTCCCAAGGATTTAGCTGTTTAGGATCAGCAAACTTAATTTCAATAACTCAATCAACAAGGATTTATTAAGCACCCATTTCCTTCAGGTCCTCTAATAGATTCTGAGAATTAAACAGCCCCTTTGGTCAAGGAGATTACATTCTAATTTAACTAGGACACTACCTCTGAAATTTCTTGTTAACCATGAAAAGGGTCATTTTCAGGTGGCTCTTGTGATTTCTCAAACTGTCTTATTTGCTCAGTCTCCTGGAGTGCCAGTAAAGCCATATTTTTTGTTTTTTGCTTGAATGCTTTTGAAAAGGTGAGACACTGATACTGTAGAACTGTATGCATGATCAGTGATTACATTGCCTCTCTCTTGATTAAAGCTTCTTAGGAGGGCTTTTTCCCCCTGTACTAGGCCAGCCCTATCCAAACTAGATAGAGCAAATTCTTGTCCCATTCTTGGAGGAATTTTGGTGCTGAATTCTTTCTCTAGCTTCAAGACTTTTAACTCTGAGCAGCCTCTTCTAAACTGCTTATCGAAATAACAGAAATTTGGCAGACAGTTCCCCAGAGGGTCTTGGCAGGAACTCTCCATTACAAATCTTGTCCTTTATTGCTTAAGAGATTTGTGTACTGAAAAGCAAAGGGAGCACTTGGAAGGATTCTAAACAACTCAGTTCAGTGTGTCAGTTTCCTCTGAATAGACTCCGACTCTGATGTCAGAGATTTTCTGTTGACAAACAGCCAGAAACCGGATTCCTCAGAAACGTTATCAAGGAGTCTAGGTGAATGTATTTCTATTCTGTATTCCAGGAAGCTGAGTGGCAGAGTGGGTGTCTTTTTTCAGCAAAATGTGATATCTTACTTTTGTAGGCAGGAATCTTTTATGGCTTTTGTTGGCAGAGAGCAGAAACTGGGAAGAGGTTTTTCACACTGTTTTGAAGATGCCTTAGGTCACAATCTCGGAAAAAAATCTTTGAGATGACTACCTGCACACACGCAGACACCAACAAATAAAACAGAAATAAAGACAACATCCTTGAATAAGAATCCATAATAAGAAGTATGTTAGCCACAATATAAAGTAGCTCTATAGTTTAATTATGCAAGCAATATCCCTTGATTTTAAAAATATTTTATATATTATATATATATAATTTTAAAATAAATTTAAAAGATTAATAAAAGTAATTTATATAATTTTAATAAATTTATATATAAATTAATTATATAAATAAAATGAAAATAATAAAAATGAAAAAATAATAAGTTGGGAACATATATAGATTTACCATAAATATGTATTATATAACCAGAATAACTATTCCCCTACCCATACCAGCCCAATGTCATTGTTGTAATCTGAACAATGTTCCACTCTGTTATAACTAATTTATCAATAATTGAAGATTTCCACTGAAGAAACAAACCAGCCAGTGATGCTAAAAGCAATAAGCTTTTATTATGGGCTTATTTTACCTCATGCAAAGGAAGGTACTTGATTTCAGACACTGAAAGAGTCATGAGGAAAAGGATAAGGAAAGGGGAACAAGAAATCATGAAAAATTACAGTTATCCAGGAGACAACTAGAACTCTAATGGGGCAGGATTACCTCTTTGAAGAGACCATACCTTGGGTGCTATGGTCAAAAGATCCTCACCTGTCCAAGCACAAAGACAGGTTCTCAGTTACCACTCCAATTCTCTGTGGGATGCTTGAATGTGTATCTGTTTGGTTTTCCCCATGTCAAAGTCAGAGTGGCTACCATCAGTGAGGTTGCTTGTGAGATGAAAAGTTCTAGAAGGGACAGTCCTAGCAGAATTTAGAAGAGAGAAGAAAGTGCCATAAAGGATAAAGGGACTTAGCTAAGATGCTGTAAGAAAAAAACAAAAACAAACTAGGCTTTGCGTTCTACTATAGAAAAATTTTAATAAAGCTTTTTATTTTCAGAACATATATATAATCTTCAATATTCACCCTTGTAAAACCTTGTGTTCCAAATTTTTTTCTCCCTCCCTTCTCCCCACTCCCTCCCCTAGACAGCAAGTAACCCAATATATGTTAAACGTGCACTTCTTCTATACATATTTTCACAATTATGCTGCATAAGAAAAATCAGATCAAAAAGGAAAATAATAATGAGAAAGAAAACAAAATACAAGCAAACAACAACAAAAAAGTGAAAATAATATGTTGTGATCCACACTTAGTCTCCAGTTCTCTCTGAGGGTGCAGACATCACAAGTCTTTTGCAATTGGCTTGAATCACCTCATATACAGGTAGCCAGCTGGTTTTAGTAGAAGCAACAAAGGCAAAATCGCATTACTCACAAAATCACAAATTCTGGTTTCTATTCTTATAGCTATTTGTAGGGCAACTGGAAGGAATATATGAGAAAAATTAGTAACTGAGAACCCAGGAAATGTGATTTTCCCCCCTTCTTTGTGAAGTCATCATAATGAATTTGAATGTTAATCAATTTGCTAGCATGATGTAGAAGAGCATTGAACTCAGAGTGAAAACACTTGGAGTTTTATCTCTAACACTAACTTTGTATCTCTGCAGTAGGTTATTTATCCTTTCAGAGTTTCACTTTCTTCATCTGTAAAATGAAAAAACCCTAATATTCTAACTTATCCATAGGGTTGTCATAAAAGCTCTCTCTAAGTCTTAAAGTGCTACAATCATATAAATATCATATTTGATGTTTGGACATTAGCCTAAATAACAAAAGGTTTTCTCATATGTATGTATATAAGTAACCTATTATTTGGAGACAATGGCTACTGAAAATATGCTACAATTTTGTGTCATGTGCTCGTGACACATCACTTTCAATATTGTTGGTTCATGAATAACAATGTCCTTGTTATATATGGAAAATGAATATATTTCCAAGTCTGGCTTATCACATGTATATGTGTCTTGTGATATAGGAAAGAAAAGTTTATGGCACTTTGTTTTTAAGAAAATGTTACAGCTAAATTGTAGGCCATTACAAAAAAAAATTTCCTGTGAATAAAGTATGAGCTTAAAGAGATGAGATATTTTTGCTTAGTCTGTTTATAACATCAAGAAAACAATTCTAGCACATTAATTCTACATTTTTAGAAAGTGTATCTTCAGAAAATTACTGTTACCTGGCTTTCAAACTTTTCACTTAATTAAGTGTTAATTACTGAAAAGTTGAATTTTCATTTAAAGATGTGTAACATGGCACATGCTACCTTAAGTTTGAGGACAGTTTTTTTTTTCCAGCCAATTAAATCCAGAACCATTTCCCCCCAGTAAAAGTGAATCTAGAATCAGAATCCGAACTTTTTCCAGTATTTAGACCCATATTTTAAAGTTAGTAGTTTCATCTTTTCAGGTGAAAAATGTGGCATAATCACAGAATACTAAAATTAGAGTGAGAATGATTACATTTGAATCCTAGCTCCAACACTTATTAGTCAGGCAGCTCATTTCTCTGACTTTCATTTTCTCATCTGTAAAATGGATATGTTAATATATAGACGATCTCTTGTCAGAGGATTGTCATGAAGAAAGCATCTTATAAAGAACTATTAATAGCAGTAATATCTTCAATAACCAATTACTAACAAAATTCTTTCAGATTTTTCTCTCACTTTCCTTACCTAGTGATAAAATCAAGTAGTCAGCTTGATTTCTCTTTCAGCAAATCAAAAAAATGTTTTTTTTATAAAATAAATCAACTAGCATTTATTAATTCTCTACTTTGGATAAGTATCCAAGGATAAAAAGACAGAAAGGAAGTAGCACTTCTCAAAGAACTTACATACTATAAAAGTGATAATGATTCAAATGAATATGAATGTGGGTTGTTAAAGCATTTGTATCCCTTAAACAGTGTCCTGGAAACCAGGAAAAGTGTGTAAAACATTTTCTTCTATGTATGTATATTCAGGTTGACAGAGCTGTCCTGCACCATTTAAAATATAACTAAATAGCTAGATTTTTCCTATGTGAGTCTTTCCCACTCCACCTTTTGTTTCACTGAGAAAGAAGACCTCAAAATCAGTTTTTCATGTATTCCTCTATTGTAATTGGTTCCAAAGGGAATGGCCAGGTTGCAACTTATAGAATGAAAATTTTTCATCATTCATAAACAAAACTTTCCCAGTAAATTTCAATGATCATCTGTTGTAGAACTCCACATTTTTTGGTCCTGCTGCAAAAATGTGTCACTTTGTATGAAGAAAAATAAACAGCTGTGACTTTCTTGCGCATTAGTTTTATCAACAATACTAAAATGCCAAAACAATTCATAATGTGATTTATATTTATACTTATAGTAGTCACTTAATTTGTCCATCAGGCACTGTGGATAAATCATTGCCTTATGAACTTTACAATTTATGAAGGATGAAATGTATATTAATAATTGTAATATACAATTATGAAGTAAGAAAAAAGAAGTATAGACCAAGTATTATGGGAAATCATAGATTGAAATGATTAATCACATATAGATGGGAGTAAGGAAGACTTTAATGGAGGAGGTGGCATCTGAGCTGGGTCTTTAAGTATGGGTAGAATTTCAACAGACAAAAACAGGAGGAAAGAACATTCTAGGTGGAGGGAATAGCATAACTAATATTTCCTGAACTGTGGTCATCATTCTTACCTTTTTAGGGGCTGTTGTTAGTGGAATTTGTGTGTTGGGTAAGGATCGAACTAGATGATCTCTGAGGTTTCTTCCAACTTTTAGGCTCTATGGTAGGTTTGTGCATCAGAAAAGAACAGAAGATTGGACAGTATAAAAACTAGATGTGAAAAAGGACTTGGTTGTACTCAGGGAAAAGGTAATAATGTCCTTAATGAGGCTAGTAGCAATGGAAATGGGAAGGAGGGGTTCAGATAGAAAAGATGCCTAACTTGAAACTAATTGGGTGTGAGGGAAGGAAACAAGAAAAATCAAAGATGACTCCAAGTTTTTCCATCTGAGAACAAGGAAAAAGAAATTTACCAAAATGTGGAAGAAGAGGGCATTTTGAGGGAATTTGTGATATGGTCTGGGGCATATTTAATGTGATAGGTACCAATATATGGAAGTGCAGGTATGAGATTAGGATAGAGGGTGGGACTAGAAATGTTGACTTGAATCATTTATTATATATAGTAAGATACATATTAATAATATATATTTTATGAGTAATTGAGAAATGTTTAAACTTTCCAACATTTTGAGAAATGTTGCTGCCCTTTGATTTAACTCTCTCAAAATGAATCAAAATTAAAGTTTTATCCTCTCATTCAGTAACATAAAAGTATTATCTCCTCCTTTCATTCTCTTGCTAATAGGCTCAGATGATATAAATACACCATATAATATGTCTGTCTTGCATTTGGCAGTCCCCCTATTAACAAGGTCAGCAGAAGAGATCCATACCCTAAATGCCAATTGCCCTTAGCCATTATGATGTGCCCACCATCAATTCATTAATTTCTTTATTTTTCCTTTAAGGAATAACTATCCTCCTTTCTTTTTTTTTAATTTTGGGTAGTTCTTCAGGCAAAAAAGAACTTGTGACTTTTGAAAGATTATTATTGCCACAAGGCAGATGTAGCACCTAAGTTTCATGTAAATTGAGTTATGTTGAGCATATGACATATGGAGAATGAGGAGTCAAAATTCAAGATGTGTCATGTGCTTCAAGTTATGAGTCTCAGGAAAGTTTTCCGGGGGGGAAAAAAGAAAGAGGACTACTCCCCCTCCCAGACAGTTTTAGGAACATAAATTCTTTTAAAAATGAAATAAGAAACAAAACCAGAATTAGCTATGTACCTACTATGTGGGTGCTATAGTATTGAATGGTAAAACTTCTTATGAAGAGGTGATTTTAAGAGATGTAATGGAAAATTTACATATATGTATACATATGTACCTATACATACATGCTATATATACACAGTATTTATAGACTTTCTGAGAAGAGTTAGGAAGAATATTTTTTATACATTTAGCTCTGCCATAAGGAAACCATATTAAAGATGAGATTAAAAAATGAAAAATATAATGAAAAGGAGAAACCTTCTATTTCAGTCCAAAGGTACTATTACCTTCCTTTTAAGCTCAGTCAAGAGCCACACATTTTGGTGGGTGCCACCCTAGCCCTTGACACGTCCAACATTTCACAGCAAGAGGTATTTCCATCAGACCTTGTTCCCTGCATTTCAAAAGGCAGGTTTCTCCAGCCTATTACTGAATAGAAAATAAGGCTCCTACATGAGATTAGTCTTTAGGTCATCCACCTGGACACTAACAAGAACTTTGTCTTGTGGCTGTGACTGTCACATGGACTTACTTGCAAGACTTCTCAGTAAATCAATAGAGATTGCTTTTAAGGAGAAGACACAGTAAACATTGTAAGTTAAAAAATCAGGCACAGAAAGAAACACCATAAGGACCTGGAATTGTTTTTGTTTTGCTTTAACACTCTAAAGGAGGTGTATGGAAGGGTTTGTTTCAAACAGAGTCTTAAATTAACTTTGTGTTTTAAGATACACAGCTATAGCCAACAGATCGGCTCATGGAATAGTGGTGACAGCTGCTGACCACAGGATAGACATGATATGTACATGGAGTGGAAAGGGCTTTCCAAATCGGTCTTTTCAGCAACTGTTTGACACTAGGATTATAGTGACCATCAGCAAGGACCCCTTTGAAGAGAAAGCATAATCATACGATTTTGAGTGTTTTATATGAGTCAAAGTTTCTGTTACTCACCTGAAATTAACCTCTTACCACTGTTTTTCTTCTTTCCTGTTTTGAGGGCTTTAGATAAGAATAGAACAAGGGTCTTTTTATCTCCTGTGGTTTTGTTTTGTTTTGTGTGTTTTTATACTCTAAAAGGGTGTGGAACTTTTGAGTGTACTGTATAATAATCTTAATTTTTTTAAATAAATTAATAAATGCAACAAATCTATATTATGAAAGGCAATATGGAGAAGTGGAAAGAAGTTTTGAGGCCGAAGGATCTGGGTTCTAATCTAAGGTCTACTTTACACAATCTGTATGACATTGGGCAAGTGATTTTATCTCTCTAAACTTTATCTTACTCATCTGTAAATGAGGGGGTTGGACTAGATTGGCTCCAAATTTCTTTCTGGCTCTGAATCTGTAAATCTATAATTAGAAAGATCCTTTGAATATTTTATGCCCTTTTGTATAGTATAATTTTTTTTCTTTGCTGCAGGTGGTTGCTAAAGCACAGTAAAAACCGTCATGTCACTATTTCCCTTCTTTTCTGTTCCTTATTTGAATTGTCTGTGGTCTTAACTTTTTTTTTTAAGTGTCCCTTTATTTTCAGGATAGACAACTTCTAAAAAATATCATTAGATTCCATTCTGATTTGATTTATCATAGAATCATAAAATGTATAGCTAGAAGAGTACTCAGAAATCACACTGACCATTGTCCTGCTCCTCCTCCCTCTTCCTGCCCACCTCAACTTGTTTTTCATGTTAGAAAACTCAAAGAGGTTGCCAGACCACAGTGGTAGTAAATAACAGAGCTAAGATTTAAACTCACGCCCTCTAACTCCAAGTCCAGTGTGCTTTCAATCTATGTAAACATTTGTAGATACGAAATAAGAAAGACTTCCTATCTTAGCTCATTAATCTGTTATTTGTTTATTTTTAGTTGAAAATTAAAGATTCTCCCTGCCTGTCTGTCCTCTATAACTTCTCAGTCTAAATGTAGGCATTTAGGCATTTAGGAATATGTGATTGACAAGTTTCATTCCCACTTAACTTATTAATTTGAGCAACTAAGTACTTAAGGGAGTTGTTGGGTTTTTTTTTTCTTTTTATATAGAATGATGTATCTCATGGTAAGTCACAAGTGACTTTTGCCACTATGATTTCTAGCCTCATTCTAATTTCAGAAGAAAAAAAAACTCATATTGCTTACTATGCATAGTGTCATAAATAGAAAGCCAATCTCCAAATCAGGAAAACCTGGGTTTGAAGCCTGCCTCTTAACACATGTTAGATAAAACACATGCTCTTCACATCCCCAGAAAAATCTTCAGGCTCTAAATTGTAGAATAGTTGTTTATTTGAATTACTAGAAGGAACTTCCTTATCCAGAATTCCCTACACCAAGAAAATTAAAGATCTTGGCCACAGTGGGGGGGAAAAAAGGACATTTTTCCTTGTCATACATAAATGTCATTGGTTAACTGTTTAAATTTTTTATGTAATTTTTTATTATCACCTATATTTTACAATATGCCCCACCCCCATTTTCCTATCAGAAAGCTAGTATTTATAATGAAGAAATTTTTTTAAAAAGGAAAAATAAAAGGTTAGGAAAACTAACACATCGATCAAATCCAACATTCTAAGCAGTGTTTCATACCTATTTCTCCAACATCCCATAAAAAGGAATGTGCATTCTCATATCTTTTCTTTGATGTTCAACTTGTTTATTAAAATTAGTTAACATTCAATTTCAATTTTTGTTGTTCTATCCACTTAAATGGTTGTATTCATTGTATACATTCATAGGATTGTAGATTTAGAGCTTATTAAATACAACTCTCATTTTCCAGATAAGAATGTTTTCCAAGTTCTGCTTTCTTTAATTTGCATCATTGGTTCATAAAAGTCATACATTTATCTTTTTTCTTCATATTCATACCATTTATAGTACAGTAAGACAACATTACATTCATAGAGAGCAATTTCTTTAGCTATTCTCCAATTGATAAATATCTTTCTACTTCATCATTTCCAAAAAGGGTTATTATAAATATTTTTGATGTATATGGGATTTTTCTTTTTAAAATTTGACTTGCTTGGGTATAGATACTTAAAATTATGATTTCTGTGTTAAAGACTATGAACATTTTAGTTATATTCTTAACATAATACCCAGTTGCTTTACAGAAAGGCCGGGCCATTTCACCACTCCAGCAATACAAGATCAACATGCTTGTCTTTTCCCAACTCCTTCAACATTAACTAATCCCATTTTCAGGGATGTCAATTTGCTGTATGTGAGCAGGAACCTTTTTTGATTTATGTTCCTCTTATTAGTAACTTTTTCAAGGAAAATAAAAGAAACCAAACAATAATAATTTTCAGATTTCTTAGAGGTAAATTGATAGAGAAGCAAAGATGTTTGTTTTGGTTAGTTGAAAAGAATTCACAAATAATAATAGCTATCATTTCCCCTTTTGCAGTGGAGGAAATTGAAAAAAACAAAGGTTCAGTGAATTGCCAAAAGCCACATAACTGGTGACATATAGGCTGAATTTGAATTCAAGACTATTCTGACTCCAGATCCAGTGTTCTATCCGCTATACCACCTTACTGTCCTCAGATTGTATTCTTCAGAACAGGAAAAGCATGACTTATGTATGAATTAAAACTATTTAGATTTGATCAGCAACTATTTCTTCTATTGTTTTAAAATGTGTATGTATGGATATGTGTAGGGAAAGGGAGGGAAAGAGGGAGAGAGAGACAAAAAGGACAGAGATAGAGAGATAGAGGGGAGAGACAAAGAGCGACAGAGAAGAGACAGAGATAGACAAAGAGATTTTTCAAACTTACAAAATTCACATTTAAGGAAGGTGGCAATATCTTGAAAGGCTAGTCTCAATTAGGTATAAATATAAGCAGCTAATTGCACTATTGAAGTCTAGCCAGTGAGGTAAAGTGTCATATCATGTCATAATGATCACAGAATGCCTGTTAATTAGAACAGTGGAAATCGGTGAGATGAATTATGAAAAAATTTGTTCAGTAAAATGAACAATATCTGCTTCCCTCTTTACTTTTTCCATTCCACTACTACAAATAGTTTGTTGTGACAGCCGTAAGATAGGATTATGCCATTCTGGAAGAGGTCTGATTACAGCTAAAAATAGACCTGAGGATTGGAGATCAGGAAAGGAATATTAAACAATTGGAATTTTGTGAAAGACTGATGCTGCCTCATTGTAATGATTTCCCAAAAGGCACATTAGTAATGCTACTAAATACAGACTTTAATAGACTTTAATAATGTGTACTTTCGAGGCCTTATACACAAAGGAATAATGTATAAAACATTCATTATGGAAAATTGCTACCTTTTTTATTTAATAAGAAATCTGTTGAAACAAAACCATTCCACTGCCTCTGGCATTATGTTCCTGGGTGTGAGCAGGATGAAGAATGATTGCCACCTTTTTTAGTTTTTCACCTCTTCCAAATCAATCAGAATCATGTTGCCCCTCTCTTATCAATAGAACCTGGTACATTAAAAAAAAAGTTTACTACTATGACTGGTATTGATTGATTTCTTCTCTTAAGTTTTCAAGTATAAAAATAAGATTTTTCATTGACATGTTCTTCAACTGTATCCTTATCTATGATTGTCCATTTGTATCTTCTTTTCTTGCCTAGAGGTGGTCGAACAGTTGCTGGCAGAAGAGGGGGTGGGGAACAGAATAAACCAATTAAAAAGGAATCTTAGTAAGCAACTCTAAGCAAGTCTTGCATTGGATTTCAATTTGATTTTAATGTGCTGCTGCTGAGAGCCCTGCTGTTGAGCAAGAGAAAAGAGTCAGAAGCAGATGCTTTTGGTAGAACAGTAGGGCATTTATAAATCTCTTTTAATGAGATAACATCATTAGAGCTGACAAAGTGCTGCAAATCAATACTTGTAATGGACTGCTGCTATGTTCCAAAAGTATACTGATTGTGATCCTCCTGAACATTCAAACCTGCTGAATCATGGGTTCAAGAGTTATCAATTACTAATGTTGAGAGCTTTGTTCAGAGAGAATAGAAACATATCTCGTAGACAATGGTAAGGAAGGAAGAAATGTACCACCTAAAGACAAAATAGATAGAGAACTAGCCTCAGAGTAAGACAAGAATACCAGGTGTCTCCCTTCCCCACTCAACCTCTTGCATTATAGGATCAGAACTTCTGATAGGTACTATCTCCATGACACTGGGTAAGTCACAACTTCTCAAGGGCTCTGGGTAGTTCTTCAAGACTATATATTGAAGAGTGGGTTCTAACCTGCATTGTAGTAGAGCAAGTTCCTCTTCAATTTGGTTTTTCACTCATTTTAATCATTTCCAACTCTTTATGACCCCATTTGGGGCTTTCTAGGCACAGGAGTGGTTGACCATTTCCTTCTCCAGCTCATTTTGCATTTAAGGAAACTGAGGAAAACAGGATTAAGTGATTTTCCAAGAGTGACACAACTAGAAAGCATCTGACGCCAGATTAGAACTCAGGAAGAGTACTTTTCCTGGCTGTAGACCCAGCACTCTGCCCACTGTACCACCTAGCTACTCTCCTTCCCATAATCCCCTATATAATAATTAAATCACAAGTACAGTTGCTATACCTAACTTTTGTAAATCACTTAGGCTCATTGTAAAGAGGGAATCTCAGAAACTCAGGAGACTGATGATGTTCCCCTTTCCTCCTCATCACCCTCCCCTCCCTCTATGACTATTTCCCTTGACTTCTTAAAATGCCTGAGTGTCTCCTCTTCCCTCTCCCCCTCCCTTTCCTCCCTGTACTCTTCACAGGTTTCTTCAGAACAGTGGTGTAATGTCAGGAACACTAATCATGTCATACCTTGGCACTGTTGACCCTGACATTCAGCAACAAAGGAACTAGAAGAAAGGAATAAGAGATGGAATGAGAGAGAGGAAGGTGGTAGCAGAAGAAAAACAGCAGGAGGAAAAATATGCAGATTCAAATTATTTTTTTATGAATAAAGCCTGTAGCCTCAGAGTAGCTAATATTCAAAATTAAAAAAAAATGTGCAGGAAGATTAAGTTGGGAGCAGCAGGATGAATTCTGATTTCGATTAACAGTAGGATAGGAAGAGCCTGGGCTGCTCTTTTATGCCTTTTAAATTGCAAGGGGAAGCAGATTTGGGTTTATCATAACTCAAGGGTTTCTCCTTACTTAGAACTATTAAAACCTCTTTGCACTTCCTTCATCCTCACTCCCTTTTAAAATAATTATCAAAAAATATGTTAAAGCTTAATAGGGATATGAGCAATATGTGTAGATATCCTTAAGTTTTAAAATTTTATTCTCAGATTCCCATAATTTGTCAGGTAAATAAGTAGCAACCTCAGGGAAGAAATCCGTAGAGGAAGGGCTTGAACTGGTCATAACAAAACTAAGTCAAGCTTTTTTTCCCCTATTTTATCCTCAGGTCCTTTTCCCCCTGTATACTCACAGCATGTCTGTGTGGCAACAAGAAGAAAATACTGTGAGAGTCCCAGTATTACCTATTTCCTGGCAGGTAGAACCCACTAGTACCAGGTTTCCCATCTGCATCATGAAGTATCTTGCTTGTGGGGCTACTTTCACCATGTGATAGAGATTCTGGTGAGCAGCCTGACACTTGGATAAGTCATGACCTGGAAGCTTGACACTTGCCACATTTCAAATGTGTTTTGAATTGAGACGCTCTGATCTAATTTGAGCTCTGAGCTCACTCTGAATCATCCAAACATTTCTATAAACACAGGGGACTCAGCTGCCAGTTCAGCTTTTGAGGTATTCTGAATTACAACTCTATTACTTTAGTTAAGGAGAGCCTGCCACATCTTTTACTTCCTGTAAGAAAAAAAAATGGCATTAAAAAAAAACCCAGTTATTTCTCTTACAAAGAGAGTTGTTTTAATTTATTTTAGGTGTCAGTTTTAATTATCTAGCAATCTTTGTGAGAATTATAATAAATACAGTCCTTGGGTTGTTTATTTGTTTAATTTCATTTCACCTACTTGGCTTTGTAAAACAGAAGAATTGGGAAGAAGTTGCAAACTTCATCTATTGTAGGAAAAAATTTACTAACAATTAGAGCTGTCCTCAAGTGGATAACTCAGGAGGGATTAGTGAGTTTTTCCCTCTCTGGAGGTCTTCAAATCTAGATTAAATCATTTCTAGTCAGCAATATAATGAAGAACATTCTTCATCTATGGATTGGCCTACATGGCAGCTGAGCGCCTGTCTAGTTCTAAAATTCTATGATTCAATTCCTTCACTCTATACTAAAGCTTCCCAAATTTAGACTATTTTGGAGAAGGGCCCATGTGAATTTTTGTTGGTAGTATCTATTTAAAGAAATGTAGTTTCACTATTTTTAAATGCATATGGTAACAAACTAAACTAACAAAAGTGTTGCCTAGTACAAATCTATAGAAGGCTATTTTAATGAATAACTAAGATGATTTGTAATTAGTATATCTATTGTTTGTGCCTCAAAATGACCTGAGGATTTTTAGTTTGTCCTTCCAACAATCTTAAAACATTCTCCCTATAATGTTTGGTTACTATTAATCATTTCTCTCCTGAGGAAAGGTTGTGCTGAAAAAAGGTGGGACTTATCAAATCAAGGAAGTCCAGATTAATGACATTTAACCATATGTCAGTATCTATTTTGTTAAAAAACTACCTTCTCCATTTGGGGAGGAAGGTTTTGATTCTATTTTCACTATGTCCTTAAGAATTGCATGTACACATCCTCCCCCAAACAAGTATAATTTGAGCAGAGAGAAGAATTTGAATTGCATAATGAGTTTGTTGTGCCTTATCTAGGTTGGCTAGACTTTTATTTAGTTATAAAAGTGTTGTCTATATCAGGTTAGTTGTCATTTCTAAACTTGAACTATAGGTTTCGTAAGTGATTACTTCATTTGCTTCTTTGCAGTTACAATCAAAAGTCATGAATTCTTTACATTTAGAATTGTTTAAAAAAATCTTTTGGAATTACTTGGTGAATTACTTTGATGTGCAAGAAAACCTAAGAAAAATGTTTCTGCTACAGGTTTTATTGACCTCTGAATAATTCTGTAAGATATTTCTCTAAAAATAAAGGAATTTAAATTCTATTTAAAATAGACAAGTTGGGGCAGCTAGATGGCATAATGTATAGAGCACTTACCTGGAGTCAGGAGGACCCCAGTTCAAATCTGGCTTAAGACATTTAACACTTAATAGCTGTTTGACCCCAGGCAAGTCACTTAACCCCAATTGCCTTGCAAAAACTAAAAGTTAATAATAAAAATAGAAAACCCTCCCTCATTTTATGGGTATACAGAAATGCTCATAAAAGCAATAAAGCAGTGCAGACATGGATCTATGAGATTAGTCATACATGTACAAATATAATAATAGTAACTGCAAACATTTATATAATGCCTACTATGTGCAAGGCACTATACAAAGCACTTTATAAATAAAATCTCAGTTGGTCTTCACAACCCTGGAAATTAGATACTCATTTTACAGATAAGGAAACTGAGGCAAGTAGCAATTATGTGATTTGTCCAGGGTCATACAATTAGTTTGCTAATGATTGTCTGAGCCTGGACTTAAATTCAGACCTTTCTGACACCAAATATGGAATACTACACTACATATGCCCTATTAAATTTTTTAAAACCATTCTTTGTTACAATTAAATTAATTTCTGTTGTGTTAGTATGTATATGTTTGGTCTATGTATACTTCCTAATCTGTCTCATTCTAATGAAAAACTAGAGCATTGAAATTCTATCCTTTGTAAACCTTAATGGAAAGAAAATCCACGAGCAGACAATTTTTAGATCTGTTCTCTTAAACCAAATTTTCAATAGAAAAGCAGTGGAAGAATTATGTAAGCCTAGCCTTTGGAAACTGATAGGGTTTTGTTTGTTTTTTGGTTGTTGTTGTTTAATGGTATATGAAATAATAGGCAAAGGATTAACTATCCCATGGTTGTATAGGTTGAAAAAATAAGACTACCTAATATTTTGGGGATGGAAGAATGAGGGATTGGAAGTTGCTCTTAATTTAAAGTTGGTTGATCTAATTTGAGCTAAGCAATCTGGATGATTCTGTATGGTTATATTTAAATTTTCCTATAGGAAGCTAGCCTTAAAGGAAATGTGGTGTCCTGAGTGTTTTTTCTGTATTCTAATTAGAAAGGGTAATAGGCTCTCAGTATCTACTATAGAGACTAATTGGCTTTCATGGTGTGAGGAGTCATTACATAGGAAGTTAAAGACTAGAAGTATACTCACAGAATTTTAATTTATAAGTAATTTTTAAAAAACTCACCCTTTAAGAGTCACCATATAATAGAGGAAATGTATTCATCTATGAAAGTCTTCCCAGAAAACAACCCCCACTGAGATGATTTATAAATGGGTTAATAATGCCAAACAATGGTATCCTTGAGAATCATATCAAGAAGACATCAATACCAATGGAATTAATGTTTAATAAAACTATAACCACTAATGATATTGAGTGGTTGTCTATATGGCTTCTTGAAGATGATGAGTAATGATAAAGTCTGAAATAAAAAAAATATATTTTAAAAAGACATTGTGAGTGAAGTAAGCAGAACCAGGAGAACATTATAAACAGTAGCAGCAAGATTATGTTATGATCAATTATGTTAGACTTTGTTCTTATAAAGCAATGACAATGATCCAAGACAATTCCAATAGTCTTGGGATAGAAGATGCAATCTACATCTAGAGAAAGAACTAAGGAGACTGGATATAGATCAAAGCATACCATTTTCACTTTTTTTGGTTGCTTTTTTCTCTCATGGCTTTTCCCTTTTGTTCTGATTTTTCTTTCATAACATGACTAATGTAGAAATATATTTAAAATTATTGTACATGTATAATCTATATCAGATTGTTTACTTTCTTGAGGAACAAAGCAGTAATAAAGGAAGGAAGGAAAACTGGAAATCAAAATCTTAAAAAAATTAATATTGAAAGCTATATATATAATTGGAAAAATAAAATAGTATTGACATTAAAAAATCATATAAAAAGACAGTGAGTTAGAAAGCAGGATATTGCCTACAATACTACAAAAACAAGATACTCTCTACTGTTGGGGAGAGACTATTATTCTAACCAGCATCATAAATATGTATTTTATGCCTCATAGGCAAATAAAAATGGGGAAAATCCTTGATTTATAGCACATTTCCTAAAGATCTCTAATGGATCTTTGCACTAATTCTTTTACTCACCAAGCAACTTTGATCTCAATTTGGTTTTCCAAATTGACTTTCCTCCTGTGATGAGAACAAATTAACCAGCTGATGACAATTTTTCCAGTCCACTTGGCAATTTTATTTCTTGGTATAAATTAATAAATTGACGTACATATAGGTTGGAGTTAGTGTGAAAATTTCTCCTAATACCTGATTCATTTTTGATGTGGACCAAAAGATTTGGGTATTGAATATACAAAATTGGGAAGCAGTCATCCTGAACCTTGAATGACCCCACCAAGACACAAACACTCCCTTACAATCTTCCTAAAATAATCAAACAGTAAACCTTCCACCTATGTTCATTAAAACAACAAATATTAATGAGCATATATTAGTTTCATGGTTTCACTGAAAACTTTTGTCTTGTGGGCTAAACGTTTGGGTGATAATTTTACTGGTAGAAAACAAAAGTGTTTTTAAGTAACTTAGGAAAGGAAAAAGTATAAAACCATGCAGCGTACTTTTTCTTAAATACTGTTAACCTGATTTATTTTTACTTTGACAGATACTTCCTTTCAAGGGGTGCTTTCCACAGACAGATTTTCATTGTGCAATAGATGGAGGAGGGGAAAAATACTTGCTAAATTTTGCCTCTAGGTTTCTTCCAGAGCTTTAAGGTGACCACACCCAAGCCTTTACTGATGGCATGTTCTTGAGAGAGTTGACTTATTACATGAATAAATGACTCTGTATTCCCACAGGAAGTTTTTCATTGGTAGGATGTATAATATGTTTTTATAGCACACAAACTGTTTAATGTAGAGGAATACAGGCTCTCTAGATCCAACAGATTGAGATTTGAAAATAACAAGTTAAGGTCCACATGTGTCCCATGCTTGTGACTTAAGCTCTCAGTACCATAATGAGTCAGAGGGTCGATAGTTGCTGGAAAATAGAAATAAAGTGCATGTTTCAACTTGCCCCTCTCTTCAACATTTAACATCTCTTGATCTCTTTTATCCCAATTCTCAAAATAATGACTTACTTTGGCCAATCTTATTCTGCTATAGAAGGATATCCAGGTATAGCATAAAAGAGACTGAAAATGATTCTAACAATAACTCACATTTGTGCAGTTAAGGTTTATGAAACACTTTCCTTAAAACAGTCTTGTGTTATTTTCATCCCTTGATAGATAAGAAAACTGAGGTCTCATAAGTTTAAATGACTTTGTCCTGATCACAAGGCTAATAAACACCACAAAAAGATTCAAATGCTTATTTTATAAGTCTTTTAACTTTGCCATGCTGCCTCTACCACTTTAAAATACAATGGCAGCAGATAAATGCTTTCATATATCAAATGAATACATTCATTGAGACCTATAGTTGATGGGATGATGTAGGGTTGAAGAGATTTCAGAATCTCATCTAATGTCCCCTACTCTTCATTTTATGGGTAAGGAAACTGAGGCCCAAGGATGTTAAGACAATTACTCAAGATCACACTTGTGCTAAGTGTGTTTTCTCCAAAGGGACTTTAAAATTTGCAGCAATTTACAACAAATTACAATAGTTGGTAGTATTTGAGGATCTCAGTTGCAGGTAGTAATAGATATATTAAAATGTTTCAAGGTTCTTAAAAAGCACCATCAGCACAAAATTGTCTCATTTTTTTGTGACATTTGTATTCTTCTGGAGACCTGGCTCTTGGAGCTATTAATGTTTTATTTCTCCATTGGAAATCTCTTTTGTCTCTCTCCCTTATTTTGGAATAGCTTTGAGATGTCAATTAATGTAGAAACTAAACTCTGCTATGTTGTTCTTCCTAGAACTGACCCATAACAGTTATTTCTACTTTCTGTTTTACACATGTGGTATATATCATCTCTGAATATATAGTTATGCTGTATGACAAGTAAAGTATTTGATAAGATTTGTTTTTAAGTAGGGAACATAAGCATATGTTCATCACACCTTCTGAATCACTGCTGACACTTAAGAAATTCAGGCAGAGCTATCCAAAACGAAACAAAGCCAGATGCTTTCTTTATCATTATCATCACAATGTATGTTAAATTCTTATATGTGTTTTTGACCATGCTAGAAGGAAGATACCTTACAAAACTGACAAAGCCCCTACTGTCTAGTCACCTGTGTTTTAAAACAGAAAACACAAATGTGGACCAATGTAAAACACACAAATTACTTATACCTTAAATAGATATTTTAGAAATTCTATTTCCCCCCCATGTATGCTTGTGTTTAATGTCCTTCAGATGATTTCCTTAAAATTGCTCTCAAGCCCAGGAAACATCACAGGCTGCTATTCTCTCTCTAAGGTGTTTGTTTGTTACCTGAAACAATAGATAAATATACAAGAAATCAAAGGGTAACTAATACCCATTCATCAATTTCCTCCCTACACAAACACACACACACACACACACACACACACACACTCTCTCTCTCTCTCTCTTATTTTGTTGTTGTTGCTCTGAACAAGAAATATTATTTATCTAAAAGGAAAACCACCAACTTTATATGTTTTCTTAAGCAGGATTGCTACTCTATGTATTCCATTTGGACATTTCAGAGTCCATGTACACATACACTTTTGTTTATAGAATTCTTCCTGATAATCAAGCCACTGGGTGGGTTCTGGAGAACTGCCCAGCTGCATACCATGCATGCCCACTGACATTTAGTCTCTAATGGCTAATGGGGCACATTTAACTCTTTCTAGTCTTTTAGTAGACTTTGTCTAGTCACCTTATGTTTTTACTGGCTTGAGAGCCTGATCAGCACACACATGCAATTACACACATGTACACATACGTTTGTCTTTATGTATGCATTCAATTAAAAGGACAAGTTAGTATGCTTGATATTATGGAAGAATCAGAGGTCACATGTGGAGGTCACAGAGGTCACACTCTACGCCCCTCAGCCACTTCAGAAAGTGCTGTATGATTCCACATAATTTTCTGATTACTTCAATGTTTCCCAGACTTGGAGGGAGAAAGAAGGGGCATTGAGGGATGGATATGGCGATAGAGGATATCTTAAATGATTTCTAAAGGAATCTGAGAAGCAAAACCCATTCTCCTAATTTGTGATTGTATTGTGCTTTCCCCTTCTCTCCCTGCCTCATTTCTGCTCAGAGGAGCAAATTCTCTTTCCCTTGTCTTGGATTCTGGCCCTCTCTGCCTTTCAAAAGGCACACAGAAGCCAAGCTCTCACTGTCACATCTGGCCTCTTCCACTTCCCTCCAGTTTCTGTTCCATGTGAAGTGAGGGCAGCAAACAGAAAACAACCTGAACAGCTGTGGTAGCCCCAGATGAGTGTTGAGAGAGAGGACAGAGAGAAGACTATAATAAGCTAGTAAGAGTTTGTATTTATGTAGGGAAAGGTTTTGGTTGGATCTAGAAATACCATTCTCTTTTTAGTCTGATCTCTTCTATTGTATATACTTTTTAACATGCATAGAGTTAAAGAGAAAATTTACTAATATCCTACAGCAGTAATTGTTTTCTACAGGAAAAGGAGCTAGAAGAGATGGTTAAAGTAATATTTGCTCTATTGACAAATATCTACTCTGACTATGTTTCATTACTTACTCAGAGCTTTCCTGCCTGGCACAGACTGAAATTATATCATTATCTTGCTTACTATTTCAGCAGTTCCAGGAACATTGCTCCTATAGGTCAGAGTACTTGGTTTCACACAAACAACTCATAAGAGCTCCTTATAATTTTAGAAAGATAGGCAAGAGGAGAAAACCACAAGTGGACCAATGATGAATTTATGATATCTTTTTTTTTGCTCAACATAGATGTAAAGGGAAAGGAATGTACTGCCAAAACTTAGGATAGAGAATTATTTTTCTCTATTTGCCCCTAAATTATGCTGCATTTATTCTTTCTGTAGACACCTTCCAGCTCCTCTGGGAGACCACGAGGTGCATGCTTAATTGCTTCATGGATGATGTGAAGTCTTGGAATGCAATCCAACCATCACTCATTAACTAGCTCAACTTATTAAACCTTGACAGCCAGCAGAACTGACTCAGACACCCTTGATTGCCGGCAGCTAATAGAAGCTTGGGATTAAGCAATGACTATAGAGTGGAATGAGTGGGGGACTAACACCAACCTCATCTATTTGAATTTGTCTTTCAGCAAAGCTACCAAAGTTGTAGAAAGATAGGAGATTAATTTGCTAATTGTTCTTCTCTGCTTTCTAGTATGTTTTGTTTTGTTTTGAGAGAAAGAGAGAGAGAGTATGTGTGTGTAAAAGTGTAAAAAACAAGAATTTTGGTTGGTAGAACAAGAAAAAGCACTGACAAATCCATTTATGAGAAGCCTGCCTATACATATTTATTGTCATGAATAATCTATTAAAATATTAAGATATTTTGTCTGGGTTCAAGCAACATATCCGTGATTAAATGAAGAAAACGTATCATTCATTTTACTTAATAGGCTTAAGTATTAATGAATAACCTTATAACAATGGTATTCAGGGTCCTGGGGCTCTGGAGCCTCACTTGTAATTACCTTTAACCAGAAAACCACATGGCAAACATAGAGTTTGATAGGTATAGTGCTAAATTCTAATATGGGATATTATTACATGATATATTACGTAATCTCTAGTAATTAGAGATCTGGAAATACTATAGTATAGTTTAAGGATCACCACCACCACCACCATCTTCATCAGTTTGCATTTATATAGTACTTTTAAATTTGCAAGATTCTTTGCCTGTGTTTTCTCATTTGACCCTTATTATGTCCATTTTACAGATGAGGAAACTCTCATAAGTTAGTAGGAGTTTAGGTAATTTGGCCAGCATGAGAGGCAAGGTTTCAGCTCTTCCTGATTCTAAGACTAGCTTTGTTTCTCCCGTGCTCTTTACTGATCTGCCTAACTCATTCACTGGTGCCATTAATCTAAAGATTCCCAGGGATAGGACTTCTAAATTGCAAATAGCTGGAGTCAATCCATAGAGCACACCCATTTTAACTCCCATGTGAAACTGCTTTCTCCTCTCTTTTGTGCCAGTTTTATGCTGGACCAATATCATAAGCAAAATAAACTTCAGAACTAAAGACTCTTCCCTGGAGAGGAAATGCATACATACTCATATGTGTATACTGGTGGAAGGAATATGTTGCTCCAGTTTGGCACTTTCTCTGCAACTTGCTTGGGACACTACGATGTCAAATGTCTAGCTCAGGGTCATACAAGAATATGCCAGAGTTAGGACACGTATCCAGGTCTTTCTGACTTTAAGGTGGGCTGTTTGCCCCACTTGGCACACTATCAGTATGCTCTGTATTAATAAAATTCCTTAGAGATTCAAAGCACTTTCATACACAGTATCTTATGGCAGGTGTTGTCCAAATTTTACAAAGACTGCTTAAGACTCGTAGTTGTGATTTGTCCTTGGACACAAGACTAACAAATGAGCAAGCCAGGATTTGAATCCATATCTTCTAATTCTAAGTCTCATGCTGTTCCCCTTGTGCTATTTCCCTAAATGAATTATACAAGAGAATAACTTCATGGGATCATAGACCTAGAGTTGGAAGGAACCATTTTAGTGTTCAACTCAAGGCCTAGGGCCTCAAGTGACTGCAAAACTCTCAAATGGGCCTGAACTGGTTGAAAATGTCATTGGAAAATGTTTAATAAAATATTTTTTAAAAATACAAGAGAAATAATATTAATATGTGGCTTCCTAAGCCATTATGTGGCTGGCAGGGATTGTTTCTATTTGAGTTTATTCAGTCTAGTACAATAGATAAGGAAACCAAGACTTGGAGAAATGAAGGCCATATGAGAAATTAATTGGCATAACTGGAATTTGAAGCCAGATCTTCTTACTTCAAATCTAGCATGATTTCCATTGTTTGGAGTCAGCACCTTTACATTACTCATAAAATCTACTTCCTATGATTTCTGGAGTATATATGAATTAAGAAGCTTTTTTTAAGTAGTTGATATCTTCAAAGGATCCTATGTCCTTTCTTCTGAAAGAGTAGAACCCTTCCCTTTCTCCTTCAAGGTCATTTTCCTGTCGAACCACGTAATTTCTCATCTTATCGAAGCCATATGTGGCCTTTTCTCACCTACATTTTTAGCTAAGATGACTAATAGGTCAAGTACAAGGGAATCTTAAGAGATTTATTTAGTGAATGAGAAAGAAAAAGAGGAAGATATACTATATCTTCTTTGTCTGTATCACCAGGAGAGGGCAGTAGTTGAAATAGATATTTATCTAATCCTACCCCCTGCTCTTTTTTTATGTATTGAATCTATTTTACTAAACTGTACATTTGACATTTTTAAGATGTTCGTTTCATTCATTAGTGATGCTTTCTTGATCTTGACTTCTATACTGTGGATATGTGATTTGATTTCATCAGCAATAAATTTCCTAGGATACTAAGACCAAATAAAAAAATAAATGCATCATATAAAAAGCCTATTTGAAGAACTATGAGAAAACTACTCAATACTGCTTATTCTAGGGGTGGGAAGAATGAGCAGTATTTTGTCTGGCTATCCCTAAACACCTTTCTCTGGATAACAAAATCTTGAATTTTCTCTATCAATATTCCCTGATAAACCTTGCTAGTCCAGCTGACAGAAATAATGTGTGGAGAATCAAAAAATGTCTATAAGCAACAAGCCACAGAGTAATGCTCTCTTTCACAGTTTCTATCTAAGCCCCTGCCAAGAATGGCCTCAAGCTGGTCTACATTTTTCTAGTCAAAGCAAAAATTGAATGAAATTCAATACGAGACAAATAACAAGCAGAATCATTACCCTGCACAAAATTTCCAGGTACCATATTCTTTAATAGAAATTGAATTGAATGGAAAGATAGACATAATTTTTTGTTCCTCTTTCTCCAAAGGGGTAGCTTTTTCTTTACTGATATATTTTTTATTTTGAAAAGTGGTTACTTAAAATCATTAGCCTAAATCTAGGATTTTTTAGCCCTTTTTATATTATAGCTCCCTTTGACAATCCAGTGTAGTCTTCTCTGAATAATGTTTTTAAATAATTGAAAGAAATGCCCAAGTTTTAGTTAGAGATTTGTGAAAATAATAATGTAACTTTTTCCCATCAAAGTTCACAGATCCTCTGAAATCTGGGTACTGCTTCAGGGTCTGTGGACTACATCCCACTCAAGCTTAACCAGAGGAAACGGTAGTAAACAATTTTAATTTGCTCTGTTCCCTCCATAACTAATGGGAAAGTAAAATCAATGGTCCTCAGTCTCAGTTAATGGATGCAAGCAAAAGAAAACTATTCCTCAAGAAATATTTAAATCTTTTTGCTTTAGAAGAACAGCTGTAAAACTCAACTGTTTGTAACAAGCTGTCTGTTGAAGTAGTGATGTGTATGTTTGGATACAGTATATTAATATCCAAAACATTGTTTTAAATAATAGTAAGGTAGGTGGCAAAGAGAATGAATCAAAGCCAAAAAACTCAGTTGGAAGTGACATTTCATCCTCTTTTTAAAGTTTGAATAAAGGTTGTGGCCTTTACCCAGGAAGGAGGGTAAAGATTTTGTTAGTATCACATCCTTCACATTATTTAAACATAGGATTTCTCATTTTATTTTCTATGTAAAATGGTTCTGGAAGCATGTCCTTCCTTTTCTGTGCCTTGCTTTGGTGTGCTGCCATGTTGTTTGACAGAGTTCTAGAAGCAGGGAAGGACTAACTTCTGTTCTGGAGGAAATGTAAAATGATTTTTCCTATTCCTGATGAATATACATGTGTGAGTATATACACACACATATACATACACACACATATATGTATACATATATATGTACATACAAATAGGTATATCTGTTTATGTATATGCATATAGTATCAGAGTAGTTTCCTAAGAAAATGCAACTACAGGCCTGGGTCAGATCATTTTAAAAATTGCCAGTTATCAAAAATGTGGATCTTTAAAATCCATAACTCTTTTCCCATTAAAGTAAAATTTTTAAAAATGAGTATTTTTTGCATGTGTTTGCATGTTTGCATTTACCTGGTTACCTGAAATTTAACCAAATATAGAAGGCACATAACTTTCTACCTTGATCCTGGGCTTAAGACCTGAATAGTATTTTACTGGAAACATGCAAGGTTTATATTAGATAGAATCTCATTTCAGCCACTTCAGATTGCTTTAGATCCTGTATACTTTTTTCCCATCTTTTTTTATTGGGTTATAATTTCAACTTTACTACTTACTACCTATATGACCTTGGACAAATGACTTGATCCTTTGGGTCAACATTCCTCATCAGTAAAAAAAAAAAAAAAATTGGACATTAGCAGTTTTTTTTTCCAACTCTAGATCTCTAATCCTGTGAATCCTGAGGAGGCTATAAACTAGTTAAGCTAGTTGGGGGATATAGAGGGAAAGGAAAATATGGATAAGAGTAGTACCAATGAGAAGGTAAAGAGTGTCATAACTCAAAGCTAACCAGCCATTTAAGAGTGTGAGGATGTCTTTTTAATGTCAAAATTGCAGATCCATATCACAGTAGTAATAATATTATTATTTTCCATTAATTGAGGAAATACATAGTGACAAAACTTCTGAGTTCAGAAATTATTTTAAATGAATTTATCCTATGAATGATTGTTATATACACATATATTTGAAAATAGCATTCCATATATGTGTATGACATACTGTTTTTTCTTTGTTTACAAAAGATACTTTTGCTACTTAAAAGATACAGATTCAGGATATCTTGCAGTAACTTTCACTTACACAAATACTCCAGGGGCTCTATAGTCAAAGGTTGGGGAACTACTGCAGTAAAAGAAGTGGTATGGAGGAGGAGAATGGTTTCTATTCACATCTATTATCCTAATCACTTTGTCTTATCCCTTGAATTCCTATGGATTTACTGGTTTCTTATTGTCTCCTGAGCCTCTGACCACTAACGTTGATTTACCCTTGATATTTTTGTCCTCATTCTCCTAGTAACCTTCCTGATGACTGATAACTTAGTTGCTTTAGTGCTAGAATTTTTATAGGTCCTATTTTCCTGTGCCTGCCCTTCTCAGCCCTACCCTTTGACCCACAATGCCTCTTGATTATTAACCATTCCCAGTCTGTACTCCAGTGTGTTCTGGGCTCCCATTCAACCTCCTAAGTCTGTGACCCACTACCTCAAAAAAAAAAACCAGCTTAAATTTTCTCGTGTAATTAGGGATATGACATTAAATATTTTTAAAAGGTTGGTGACATGGTCAGACTAGCAATTTAGAAATCATGAATATAGAATGGGTTGGCATGGGTGAGAGACAACAACCAGTTAGAAGACCAGTTAAAATGTGTAATATATGTGAAACTACAAGAAATTAATGGGATGTATGAAATCAGATTTATCAAAGAGAGAATTTAGGGGGAAAATGAATGGTAATAGAAGGAAGATAGAGCAAAGAATCTAGGGCAAAACTTTTTTAAAAAAAAATTCAAAATTTATATAGAATTTTATGGTTTACAAAGAATTTTTCTTTACAACAAATCAGTTTAAATACAAGAATGATTTAAATTAAAATCTTACTTTGTTTACTTTTTAAAGCTTTTATGAAGGGATATTTACTGACTAAGATACAGCAAGAATATCTCTCCTCAATACCTAAGTCATGCTGTCATCTATACTAGCTACATTATTTCAGTCCCTAGGGAGAGTAGTGTCAAATTTAAAGTGTTTTTTTTTCAAAGCATTTATCCCATCAAGTTTGCTTCCAAATGTGGCATAGCTTCTGCATGAGTGAAACATCTCAACTTCTGCTGGGATTTCTTCAAAGTTTCTGTTGTTACCTCACCCTCACACCTTGCAAATCCTAGAATAGGCCCCAGCACTTGGATTCATCATGTTTACTGTTCTGACCTTCCAGAGCTTACAAAGTTGTAACCCTCTCTAATACTCCTTCACCTAAAAGTAGGAAAAAGAAGACACAAAAGAGGCAGAAACAATAATAGGGTCATGTCTTCCCAGGCTATATGGTGGCATCCTGGGTAGGGAGAGAAAAACCTGAATCCTTTCACCTCACTGGGGGGGGGCCCACTTCTTGAATGAAACAAGACCAGAAAAAAAAAGAAAATTGTCTGCTAACTTTTTAATGTGGATGGTATTAAAAGCCTAATTTATATTCATTACACTTCAAAAATGGTCAAATTATAACATTTCAAATACCTTATTTGAAAAATTAGCCTCTGAGAATAAGTTCTTAACAATATAAATATGGATTCAAACTGCTCTGTGATATTATTTGCTTCTGAAATGTGGGGAGCCAAAAAAACTAGTGCTTTATATTGATAATCATCATGTTTTTATTGCTTTGATGAGTGATCCAAAAATCTGATTTGGGAGCTTCATCTTTCTCCAAACTGTCTTTGCACTAGACCTTCCCCCTCCTCATGCATCTTCTATACCCCCAGTCTTCCAAATTCCAAGTTTCTTAGCCAGCCAACCTTATGGTACACTAATGAAACAAGATTTCTAGAAATCCTGTCACTTAGTTCTCATCCACAACAGAGAGTAGCCCATTTGTGTGGGATGTAACTCAGACATATTCACATTGAAAGGAGAAAGTAATGAGGCTGGCCTTTCCTGGGCTCTAAGATCAGTGAATACCCCCCACTCCTTTTTTCCCTGGGCTATGACCCAATGATCACTCCATCCAAAACCCAAAGACCTCTTCACTGGATGAATTGCAGATACGTTTCTCTGGAAGTCTAGTTTATCTAAAAAGACCTGGAAGATTTGGAAGATGGCAAGCTCAACATAGTCTCCACTGTGAAGCTATTGCTGTCTTAAGCTACATTAAGAAAGGCAGATCTCCATGAATGTGGAACATTGCATGTGATAGGTAGATTTTTTCTTCATTGTGTTGATTTGTTTTTTTTTTAATAACCTTACTCTTTTTTTCATTTTATTTTATTTTTTTTTAATTTTATTTGCATAACATATGTGTGGGTAATTCTTCAACATTAACCCTTACATAGCTTTCTGTTACAAATTTTTCCCCCCAACTCCCCACCCCTCCCCTAGATGGCAGGATATCCACTACATGTTAATTATGTTGAAATATTGGCAAATCGAATATATGTATACATATTTCCAAACTTATCATTGTTGTGCAAGAAAAAACGTATCTACACAAAAGACATATCAGATAAAGTAAACACAATGTAAGCAAACATCAATCGAGAGTATGAGAATGTTATGTTGTGGTCCACATTTCACATCCCTCTCTCTGGGTGTATGTGGCTACTCTTTTTTTT
>JAJPUD010000390.1:704596-732004 GCA_023553655.1 Myrmecobius fasciatus | reverse complement strand
TAATGATCTGTGATAAGTGATCCTTGATGTTATTATTATAATTGGTTTTAGGTATCACAAACCACCCCCATATTAGATAGCAAACTTACCTGATAAATTATTGTATGTGTAATGACTGCTCTACCTACTGTCATTCCCTGTCTCTCCTCTTCAAGCCTCCCTCTACCTACAGAATATTGAAATTGGGCTAATAAAAAATCCTATAATGGCCTCTGAATGTTCAAATGAAATGAGTCAACACATTCAGCAAATGTCATTGTTGTCTTATTTTAAGAAATTTCCACAGCCATCCTAATCTTCAGCAACCAACCCCATGATCAGTCAGCAGCTTCATTCTATATCAAGGCTATATCAAAACTATTATCATTTTACAGATGAGGAAACTGAGGCAACCAGGATGAAATGAGTTGCCCAGGGTCACACAGCTAGTAAGGATCCAAAGACAGATTTACATTAAGGAAGGTAAATCTTCCTAACCCCAGGCACTCTATTCATTGTGCCATCTAGCTGTCTCAAGATTATTGCTCACCGTGTCCATTTTTTTGGGTGACTCTGTGGACCAAAGGGTCATGGGTTTTTTTTAGCCAAGATATTGTAATGAATAGAAGTTGAATGACTTGCCTAGGGTCAGATAGCTAGTAAGTGTCTGAGGCTGGATTTGAATTCAGATCTTCCTGTATATTAGTTTATACTCTAAATGGCATTTCCTTGGCTTATGTGTCTCTCTTCTTTCCAAAGTAGTCATGTGTTTGCCTTCTTTCTTTTGGTCTTATCATGGGGACTATTCTTAAATCGGTTAAAACTTCTTTAAGAAATGGGAGTAATCGGGGCAGCTAGGTGGCGCAGTGGTTAGAGCACCAGCCCTGAAGTCAGGAGGACCTGAGTTCAAATCTGGTCTCAGACACTTCCTAGCTGTGTGACCCTGGGCAAGTCACTTAACCCCAATTGCCTCAGCAAAAAGCAAAAAAAAAAAAAAAAAAAAGAAATGGGAATAATCAATCAGTGTCTTTATGTTTATCTATTTCTCATTTTTCTGAGTCAACAGTTTGCTTAAAACAGGATCATAGAATCATAGAATTTATGGGATCCAACTGGGCTGTTTTGCAAACCATTGGGACCACTAAGTCTATCCCTCTCATGTTACAAATGAGGAAACTGAAGCACAATCATCCTGAGAGGAAGGGATTATTATTATCTCTATTTTACATATGAAGAAACTGAGGCAAACAGGATGTCTTGATCAGGGTCTCACAGTAAGTATAAGAGATAGGATTTGAATTCCAAGACCAGCACTTGATCCTGTGGGTTTAAGTTAGGGTATTGTTGGTCACTTATTTTCAGGTGTGTCTGATTTCATGACCTCATTTGAGATATTCTTGGCAAACATACCGGAGTGATTTGCCATTTCCTCCTCCAGCTCATTTTATCAATGAGGAAACTGAGGCAGATTGAGTTGTGTCTTTCCCACTTAGCTAGTAAGTGTCAGGATGAAGTACATGCAATCGTATAAATTGTCCCAAATGTCAAAGGTCCAACCTCATGCAGAAAAATGATTCAGATATAAGTCCCATGTCTACAACCAGCCATTTTCCTGTCCAAAGGCAAAGGCTATTCCATTGTGAAATTGTTTGATGCTCACTTATTTAGTGCTTTCTAACTCTCTTCCTCACAAAAGTATTCAGGATATACAGACTTGAAGCATGTGAATTTACTAGGTTTTAGTTTCTTTCATTCCTTGATCCTGAACCAAATTTTCTAAAATAGTTTTCAATCTCCTCCATGCCCACCCTAAATCAAACTTTCAAAGTATCAAGATACATGCTGTATTAGTTAGGAGACTCTAGAGTTTCTTCTACCTATTCATCTATTGTTAAAGGCTAGATCACAAACTCCTGTTATATTCATGACCATCCCTTCCTTTATACTTACTGAAAGCAAAGTAAAGTGAGATGACCAATATCTTATTTAAAACAAACAAACTCTATATTTGGCCTCTCCAATAATATGTGAACCGTTTTTTTTTTTTTAGCTAGCTCCAATTTTCTTATCGTTTCTAGGTTTCTTTAGAGAGAGATTGCCAAAATTGTTATAGTTCGGGTTTTCTGGTAATATGTCAACTTATTGGTCATTGAACAAGGCTGATATGTTTATAACTCAAAATACAAAATTAATATTAATAAGAAGTCTAAAAATGCTGTTCTTAGTACCTTCTCAATTCCCCCTCCCACTTTTTCTCCTCCTCTGCTATTAATTTTGCAGAAGTGAATGGCCTAGAGTAATGAGAACCATTTTGATTTTTTTTCTTCATTTTTGTGAGTTGCCAAGACTAAAGAATTCTTCACCTAGGGGCTACTCTACTGATGAGTAACTCCACACTTAGCTAGACTGGTCCTTGGAGAGCAGGCGCAGAACCTTGAACAAAGTAGTCAGTTAATAAATATTTGTTAAATTTCGGAGTTCTGGTTGAAAGCCAATAAAAATGTTACATTTACTTTTTTCTAAGAGACTAATATTAGCAAGGAAATATTTAGAATGGTGTTTAGAGTTCTGCTAAATTTATTATGTAAAAGATGTCCTTAAAACATAAGATGTACCACTGAAAAGAAAATCTTGCTGCTATAAAGACAAGGTAATGAGGATCTGAAAGGCACCCAACTTGGACCCAAAAACAATACAAGTAAAAATAGTGAAACCTACTCAGCAGACTGAAAAGACTTTTATAGTAAATTAAGAGATAGAAATAAGACAAATTTAAAGTAATTATATAATGATAAGATGCAAGTATCAGATTTATTTCTATTTGCAATATGTACTCACTTACCTTTGCATTTTCAATGCAGGGGCAGAGAGCCCAAGCAGCACTGGCCTTAACATCTGGATGAGGATTTTTCAGCAAGGACCATAACAAACGAACTCCATCTAACTGATCGATTATTCTGTTGTATAAGCAAAATTAAAGATGCACATATTAATTATGAGTTACATTCATGGCTGAAATGAAATTATATTAATTTACACAACTTTGATGCAAAATGAAATAAGCAAAACAAGGGGACAAATTCACACAATAACAATAATAACATTGTAAAAAATGAGTAATTTAGAAAGAATTAAGAGCTCTTATTAATGCAATGTCCCATCATTATTCCAAGGGATTGATAATGAAGAATGTTACCCAACTTCTGAGAGAGTATTGATAGAAAAAATATGAAAAATGGAACATACATCTTTGGGCAATGTGAAAATTTATTTTGCATAGTGATTATGCATATTTCTTACAAGAGTTTTGTTTTTCTTCTCCCCCATCCCAGCAGGGGAGAGGAGGCGAGTGGATTGGAAGGAGAGAAAAGAAATGCTTATTAATTTAAAAATAAGATTTAATTTAAAAGTAAAAGAATTATTGCATTTCCATTAATTATGCACATTTAAACTAATGTTTGGATTTTTAAATGTGAAAAACAGGGGGAAAAAGCATTTTTAATAAATTCATTCCAGTGTCAGCTCAGTGATTTCAACCCTACTAAACTTAGGACATAGAAAGCATACTGCATGATAACCATGTGACTTTGTAATAAACTACGTGCAAACTGAAACCCCAATTCAAACATACTGGTTTCTTTCATATAGTAACAACTAAATACTTTCCAAAACAAATATTTAGGCCAAAAAAACTATGTACTTAACTATTTTATTTGGTCTGTGTTTAATGTATTTACCTTACTGTATGACATATTTTAAACTCCTACGGTTTTAATCTAGCATTAGGAATTAAAATCGTCACACCACAGTGCATCCTTTGTTGGGCATGAATAACACATAACTTGTTTCCCATGTGTTCCCTTACCAACAAGACTAACATTGAATACTGTGTTATAATTACTTAAACATACTGTAATCAAAGTATCTTCATGACTAGCCGAAAAATGAATTATCATCAGAGTCATCTCTACGCCATCTGTCTTATGTTTATATATCAATCAGTCTAGGGGTTCCTAACTTCACATTAAGGTCCACTGAGTACTTTAAATTGAGAGGAAGGCCAAACAAAACTTAATATCCTTTACAAACATGGCTTTGTTCAGAAAGATACATTAAACTCAAAGCAGATGAAATGAAGATAATGGAAATCAAACTTTCTTTGAATTTTAACCTCAAGTTGAAGTTTAATTATATGAAGTATTTAACCATGAACACAATATGTATTATTAACATACAATATAATTCAGTCTCAAAAATTAATGCAAGAACATCTACTCTCCCTTGATTGTGAAAGATGTGCTTGCCTTCAAAATATATTGGTCTCAAAGCTCCAAGTAGAAAATCACTTTTGCACATCCTCATAAAGCAATTGATATCTGTCCTATCAAATGATAGTATTGCAAAAAAAAAAAAAACTTAAAGACATTTTAAAAACATGAAAAATATCTCTGGCTTCATTCAGAAAGTGAATTTATTGACTTCAGAGAGTTGATAGTAGAACAGACTTCTCTCTTCTCAGCAGGAGGTGACAGACCGTGGGTGTGGAGGGAAACTTAATTTGTTTGTCAAGTCCAATATATTGGATTTTGTTGCTTTATTATACTTCTTTGTTCCACAGGAGAATTCTAGTAGGGCTTAGAATTCCATTGAGAGAGATGATATATTTTTTAAAGCATCAAGAAAATAAATTTTGAAGAGTAGATTCAGCTTGAGATTTAATAAAAGTCTTTCTAAACCAAGAATTATCTATCAGATGCCACTTTACAATTTTACTCATACTGAGGGTCAAGGAAGACCTTTAATTGTCAATTTACATGATAAAAAAAGTAAACACATAACTAAATACTTCATAATAAAACAAATATTTTAAAATAAAATTAGTCCACTGGCCAACCAAGCCTTACTATTAAGACACTCAATGCCAAAGTCTTGCTCTTTATATAATTAAGTCCCAATTACTGCCAATTATGAATCCCATAATTATAATGCCAAATAATAATCCCAGTGGTCATCTTATTCAAATTCACACTGTTCATTTCAACTGAATGGGACCAATTATCATATTTTACATATAATTATAACTTCAAATAGTGTGAATTCAAATAAAATGACCACTTCATGTTATTCATTATTCTCATTAATGAGTATCTCACTAATCTCTAGCTAGAATTATATGCACAATCTCTTATAATTACAATGCTTAGGAAGTCTGGCCCACCTCGTCAAAAATTCAATGACATAATTTGCATGAAGTTGGCTAAGAAAGAGTATGAAGTTTTCCATTGGGATTATGATCCTTTAGGGAGGCAAACCTTAGAAAAGTTAGGGGAAAATATCATAGGTTTTCATTTCTACAATGAAATAGAATGAGGAAGAATTACTAGTTATAAACAGTGATCTATTTGAAATTATATGTCTCTAGATAAAAACTTTGGGAAATCCCTTTGCCCTTAGTTTAAAAAAAAAACATGGTTTTTGTTCTTTCACCAATTTACTTTCAAGGTTTAGAAGGAAAAAAAAAACATTATTCAAGCGTGAACCATTCTTGATGAAGTCATTCCTACTTTTAGTGATCACTAATTTCCTTTCTAAGTGTTCACAAACTATCTTCTTAATAATGTGTTTTAGAATTTTTCCAGAAACAGAAGTCCAGGTCACTGGTTTGCAGTTTATAGAAGTAGGCCTTTTCTCTCTTTAAAAAAATTGTTGGGACAACATTTGCCCTTCTCCAGTTGCTACAATGCCAATAGTGGTTCACAACTACACCTGGCGATTCTTTCAATAAACTGGGATGTATTTTGTCTGGGCCTGGTGATTTGAACTCATCAAGAGAAGCTAAATATTGTCTGTCTCTTGACTTATCTTGGGTTTTAATTACTTGTTAGCCATTTTTATTATTTCCTTCCCAATCCAAATGTCTTTCTCCTTAGAAATGAAACAGAAGTAGAGTTGAAAAGTTCAGTCATCTCAGTTTCATTCATTCTATCCCATCTATCCCTTGTTTTAGATACTTTAATGGCCCCCAACACTGCTAAAACAACATCAACAACAACAATCTTTTTTTTTATTATTTTAAGTATTGATCACCAGCCCCAGCTTATTCAGGACTTTATTGGTCTTGGTACAGTTTATATAAGAACCTAGTCTTTCACATTTTATTTCCAGTTACTTGCCTGTGCTTTCACCCTTTTAAACAAATTTGAATAGGTTAAGTTCTCTTTGCATCCACATTAATTCCAGCATTAGAATAATTTCTATTTCAATCTTCATTCCTCTTGGGCTGACTATCTCTTCAAGTTATTGGGCCATTGGATCTGACCGATTCCTATTCTGAATCCTTGAGAACAGCTTTTCCTTCCTTCCTTTCCAAAGTTGGGGTGTATATGTAGACTTTAGGAGCCATATCTAACTGTACCTACCTTTGCTCTCACTCTTTTTCTTATGAACTTTTTGATGGAAAGGTCATTTGGTTCCAAGATTCTTACTTTTTTTCTATTCCAGCAACCAATTACTCCATATTGGTCATTATACGTTCAGAAGAGCAGTTCCCTTTGTGGTTTTCTCCATGTTTTGGAGGATGAAATAATCATGAAGGGAAGCCAGAAATTTGTCAGGTTTTCTGCTGTTAGCAGAGAATTCTAAGTTTCTATCCAATTAGTTACAGTTCCCTTTCATTGTGATATCATGTTTCCATTATAGGTTTCTAACCAATTTTTCAAGTTCTTCTTTAATTCCTTTATGTCCATTTGATGTACAGAAAATCTCAACAACTATGTCAATTCTCCACTGATATTCACCCAAAGGCTCTTTTTAGTGTTTCCTTTGGATTCCTTGTTTTTCCTTATGGGTAAAGCTGTTTAATCTTTACCCTTTTCTCTTTTTCTTTTGTAGAAGATATACTCTTCCATTCTACATTCCAAGTCACACACTCCCAGCATATTTGAGTAATACCCATAAAATCAAATTTTCCTTTCCTCCTTGTACTAGGCTCAATATTTCACACTGTTGAGATAGATAAAAAGATTTAAGTTCAAATCACATATTAGGCTTTGCATAGCTCTGCCTCATTTAAATCCAATTCATGTGCAAGTCAAGATATCACCCTCATGAGATCATTGGTCTTCTTCAAGAACAAAGAAAGAACAATAATAAGACACTAACCAGCTCTGTGGCCCTGGACAAAGCATATTAAATTCTGTATGTACAAGAAAAAGTTGGGACATGAGCTTTAAAATTCCATCCAGCTTTAAATCTATGATCCTGTCATCTATATATTGTGAATGGCTAAATAGACATCTGAGACATGAGTTTTACTATTTACTATTATTTTTCCTTTTGAATATTGATTCTGTGAATTATTCATCACTTCTTTTTGTTGTACCTCTTACTCTCTGTGGTACCAGTCCAAGGCCACAAATGGCTCAACTAAAGATATACACATTGCCGAATTGAGGACCTCACCTAACTCTGCAGCCAGAGGTCCTGTGTTTGAATCTTGACTCTGCTATTTATTATTTTATGTGAATTTAGGGGTCAGTCCATAAATCTTTTTGGACCTCAATTTCCCCAATCATGAAATAAAGAAATTGGACTAAACAATTTCCTATAGTCTCTTCCAGATCTAATTCTATGATTTTATACTTGTAGGCTTCATGATTCTCAATACAATCATTTTTTTCTACCATAACATGTTTTGGAATTAACTTTGAAATCTAATGTAAAATCATGTGTTTGTTTTTAAAAATTGTTTACAACCTAGCCTCTTCCTACCTTATCAGTACAGTACTCCACAAACTCTATAATCTACTGACACTAGTCTTTATTCATAGCATATCCTAATTTCATGCCTTTTCACTGGCATCTTTCCTTCAAGACTCAGTTCCATTCTTACTTCCTGCAACAGAATTTTCCTAATTTTCTGACCTGCTACTTACACTTTGTTTCTGCATAGTCATGCATATGTTGTCTCCCCATTAGGTCATGAACTCCTAGAGGGCAGGGATTTGTTTTTGCCTCTTTTTCCCCTTTAGCATTTGGCACAGGGAATATAGAAACTTCTTATTGTTTAATACTTATTTATGAAGAATATGATGGTGATGAATTAGATTTCACTTGAATTATCCTGTAGATGACAAGTCTTAGTTATTTTTCATTAACACAGCAGAATTGCTTTCAACTCTACAAACCTTGCTGTTGTTCAATCACATCCAACTCCCCATTTGGGAGTTCCTTTAGCAGAGATATTGGAAAGATTTATCATTTCCTTCTCCAGCTCATTTTACAGATAAGGAAACTGAGGCAGAGTTAAATGGAATGTTCAGGGTCACACAGCTCAGACGTGTCTGAAGTCATATTTGAACCCATGATGAGTCTTCCTGATTCCAAGCCCAGTGCCCTTAGTTACCCTTAATCTTAGTAGGACCAAAATTAGAAGCCATATGGTACAGAAAATGGAAATAACGTGGAAAAGAACTCCGAATTTAGATGAAGATGCTACCTCTATGATTTGTAATGTATGTGATCCTGGCAAATTGTCCTAGTTTCCTCACCTGAAAAATGTTGATGTAGGTGGTTATTGAGGTAGATGATGGTTATTGAGGCTCCTTTCCAGGTCTAAATCTAAGATCTTTATACCATCCACTGCCCATTATCAGAAGCTATTTATTTGTTTTGATTAGCATTTTACTCTGAATTTATTTGTAGAAGTATGCTAGTTAGCCTTGCGGTTATAAGTCACTTAGTGATGCATTTTACAATAATTTGTTGATGTTACAAAGGCAAAAGTAAACTATTTATTTAGAGATCTCCAACTTCACCATAGCAATCACCACTCAGCCCAGTGGCTAGGCTAACCATTCTGAGCTATATAAACACAGTTTCAGTTTCTAGTGGCAACCAACATTTTATCTATTGCAAACTGATTTTGATTGATAATTTCCATTGCCATGAATTACTAAAATGAAAAAAAATGAGGCAGCTGTTTGTTATATTCTGCAATCCTTTTTGTTCCACTAACATTCATCATGATCCGTTAAGAAGTCTGGCTGGGTCTCTTGCCAAGCTTAACCACATATACAAATGTAAACAAACAGTGCTGTATGAACTTCACATTGTGCGCACTGGTGAAATTGCGAGGTTCAGTTCTGGTCCTGTTGACATGACTATTCTGAAACCACAATTTTACATGTTTTAAGAAATGTTCACAATATTTGCTGAAAACTGCATCGATAAATAGTATTATATGACAATGGCTCAGACAAAATGTGGTTAGCTAAAAAGAGTATAAAGCTCTTCGTAAACCTCAACATTAAGAAATGGAAGTAAAATCCATATGTTCTGAAATCAAGAAGGAAAGTTGAAAAAAAATGAGGATGGAGAAGAAATTAATACCAGACTTGTACGATCATCCCTAAGCAAAAAAAGTATGATTAGAAAATAACTTCCTTCAAAAGAAGCCTCAGAAGTTTTATATGGCACTCTAAGCACCCTTCTGAAAAAGAGACCAAGTTGGAGAGTAAGTTTTGGTTAGCCACCTTGGGGAATCGTGAAATTCAAATCTGTCACAAAAGTCTAGGGTCTTGGCAGAGTTTAAAAAAAAAAACAAAAAAAGAGTTGGTTCTTTCATAGGGCCTTTGGATTTCCAGCAAGAAAGAACTTTCAGGATCTTCTAGCCCAGCCCTTTTATTTTATAGATACAGCTACTGAAGCCCAAAGGGCAGCTAGGTGGTGCAGTGCATAGAGTGCTAGGCTTAGAGTCTGGAATATCTGAATTCAGATCCACTCTCATAAAATTACCAATTGTGTGATATTTTGTGTGGCCCTGTGTGGCCCTGGGCTAGTCACTTAACCCTGTTTGCCTCAGTTTCCACTTCTGTAAAATGAGTTAGATAAGGAAATGGCAAACCACTCTAGTATCTTGGTCGGGAAAGCCCTAGATAGGGTCATGAAGAGTCACAAATGACTAAAATGCTGATTGAACAAAAACAGAGTCAGAAAGGAGAAGTTATTTGCTTAAGGCTAAACAGGTATTAAGTAGTCCAGCCAGGATCCAGGTCTTCTGGCTCCAAATCTAAGACACTTTCACAAGATCAGACATTTGGACCTGAAAGGGACACTGCAGATGAAGTCCAGGCTCTCATTGAATAAAGGAGAAAAACTGAGCAGGCCCAGAGAAAGCAGGAGCTAGCAAATGTCCAAGCAGGATTGGAACACAGATCTTTCTGGTGAAAAGTCCAGCCCTCTACTGTAAAATCATAACCAACAGATTTAGAACTGGGGGAATTTGGAGCCATTCAGTTCAACTCTCCCATTTACAAATGAGAAAATTGAGGCCCAAAGACTTGCCTAAGATCACACAAGTAGTCACTGGGAGGGCTGGGATTCCAACCAGGCCCAGGATTTCAACCAAGGCCCTCTGACTTTAAATTCTGTGATCTTTCCTCTTTACCACACTGCCTCCCGAGGCTGCTCTATCCACAGTCAGTGTAAAACCTTCACATTATCCATGTAGTTTTTAAAATTCATTTTGTTAACTATTTCCCATTTACATTTTAATCTGGTTCAGGCCACACAACCAGCAGTCTACCCCAGCTCATTTGACCCCAGACCGGGTGATGATTTCTCTGTTATCGAGTCAGTTATGAAAATTCAATTGAACAATGTTAGACACAACCAAAAAAATTACTTTCTCAAAGTAGAAGAAGAAAACCAGTTGTCATTATAATGAATATCAATGGTACTTTTTTATTGCTATTCTCAGGAAAAGTTCTGCTAGCCTTAAGGTCCAAAAGACATGAGTTTATGCTCCAATCATGACACATCCTGACTCCAGGATCCTGGACAAGATGCAACCTCTCAGTGTCCCAGGCAACTCACCATGACTCAACATTGCAGAAAAGATGTCTTGATTGACAGAAATACTTCCTCATTTGGAATACTTACACCAGTGAAATCGGAGTTAAAACAGAAACGATATTTTTATTATGGTATTTTATTTTTCCAAATACATGCAAAAATAGTTTTCTTCATTCACCTTTGCAAAGCCTTGTGCTCCCAATTTTTTTCTCTCTCTCCTTCCTCCCCTCTCCCCAAGACAGTTAAACATGAAGCACAAACCATATTAACTACCATACCAACAAATAATATAGCAGTAAAAGGATCTTACCTTTTACTGATAGGAACTGATGAAAATTAGGAATAACTACAAGGCTCCCATCATCTGATAAGAATCCTAGCCAACAAGTAACCTAACTCTAGAAGGCCTTCAGAGCTGCCAATATACTCTCAGCAAACACTTTCCCAGGAGAGAGAAATCAATCAGTCAGTCAGTCAGTCAATAAACCTTGATTAAATGCCCCACAGAGTGCCAGGCACTGTGCTAAGTTGTGGAAGTACAAAGCACAGCACCATCTGTGCTCTCAAGGAGTTCATGGCTATTGGATGAGACAAGATGCAAAGAATGGTATACAAACTCTCTATAGGAGAATGGGGGAAATTAGGAACAATCACCAGAGGGAAGGCACTAGCATGAAGGGACATCAGAAAAGATCAGTGTCCAATTCTACTTAGATTCAGTCATGTGCAGAAAGCAGAGCACAAATTTCAAAAACTTCTTAAGGGAAGCCACTGTTACCATTAACCGTGGATGACTGGCAAGGTGCCCATATGCCCGTAAGAAAAGAATAAGTCTCAGAGAGAAGTGGAGAGTCTGGCACCTATGTCTAGAATCTAGGTTCTTCTTCTGTTCCATGTCAACTGACATTGTACAGAGAGAGTCAGGGGTATTTCCTGGAAGGATGCTCTAATTCACACTTTCCAGCTTTACTTTGAGGAAACCAGAGAACAATAAATAGCTGCACATCTCAAGTTAATACAGAAGGGGTTAATGTTGAAAATTACTGAACAAGGAAAAGAGCAATAATCAAATGGTCAAAGTGTGACACATAATGGCTCTTTGTCAATTAGATGGCACCATAGTACACAGAGTGCTGGACCTGAAATCTTCCTGAGTGCAAATCTGGCCTCAGACTCTTACTAGATGGACCACCTTAAGCAAGTCATTTAACCCTGTTTGCCTCAGTTTCCTCATCTGTAAAATGAGCTGGAACAGCAAAGCACTACAGTATCTCTGTCAAAAAAAACCCAAATAGGATCATGAAGAGACCAACATGACTTTAATATCTGAACAACAAATGGTAAAATGAATTGAAAAAAGCAACCAACCAATGAGTCTTTACCAAGTGTCTTGGTCATGGGCACAATCTCTGCCCACAAGGAATTGAGAATTTCACAAGGAAAGAAAAGAGATATAGGAAAGGAAAATACAAAAAAAAATTTGTATGAAATAAAAAGGGCTTGGATTGGGGTGGTAATATTTGGCATTGAGAAAAAGGAACAAAAATCCAAACAGTATTTCAAAGGAAGAACCCACAGGACTTAGCAACCAACTGTAGAAGACAGGTGAAAGAAAGGTAGAAGTCAGAGATGACCAGTGTGTGGAAAATGGACAAATTAGGGCATAGAAATGAACAAGAATGGGGAGGTTGAGAAGGGGAGCAGTGAGATAATGATGAGTTTGGTTTTAGAAAATTCAGTGTCTGGTGGTGATCTTGAGCTATCTAAGCCACTATTTCAAGTACAAGAAAAAGAGACTAGCTAAAGGAGGAAAAATGAAAAGAAGGAAAACTCTCCATATAAGAGACATGTTCCACTTTATAATAAGGCCATTAAGACTGGTTCTGTGGTAATATACATTTTCAAAATAAAGGTCTTGCCAGCCATAGAGGGCAACTTCTTTTGTGTGTGAGCAAGATATAGCTTTTTTGCTTTTTTCCCCTTACGACAACAAATTCAGTGAAAAAAATCTATGCTATAGCAGCATAATTATGCTGAAGCCACAAAAGGCAGGAAATGTTGAGCTATAGGATCCATTCTATCCCTGTACATAATTAGGATAAATTATGTCTTTTATTACATTATCAAGTAACACTGGGTAATGTGACAGTTCAAGAAATGTTTTATAAATGAGTTAATTGCATGAAGGAAAGATATCATGTAAGGATTATAGAAAAAGAACATATTATATAAATTAGTTTTTCTATGAGGCAATGTCACATAGTGAACAGAGAGCCTGCCTCAGAGTCAGGAAGACTCAGGTTCCAATTTTTGTCTCTTAATATATACTGGCTGTTTGACCCTGGGCAAGTCACTTATCTCTCAATGCCCCAAGCAACTCTTTTTTTTTGGGGGGGGGAGACTGAGGTAATTGGGGTTAAGTGACTTGCCCAAGGTCACGCAGCTAGGAAGTATTAAGTGTCTTGAAACCAGATTTGAACTCAAGTCTTCCTGACTTCCCGGCTGGGGCTCTATCCACTGTGCCACCTAGATGCCCAAGTTGCCAAGCAACTCTTGATACTATAAATTGCAGAGAAGTTGCCACCATGTTTTGCTAGAAAGGGTTTCCTTGTTGAGAGTTCCTTGGACCAGGAGAATTCTGGCAAGATGGTGGAGTAGGTCAGTAAATTTCAAGCTCTCCAAATTTCTCCCACAAACAGAACAAAATTTCACCTCTGGGTTAAAAACCAAGAAGACTTGGAGTAGAACAGGGATCCTCCTGGGATACCCAGAAAAGGTCCAAAGAAAACCCACAAGCTGGGGATTCACCCATATGTAACATAAACACCTTCAGGCTAGCTCCACACAAACACCCAGTGGGGAGCCCTGGAGCAAGTTGGGCTTGGGTGTAGTCTCAGCAGGTACCCCAGGAACTTTCACCTGCCAGAGTCTGGAGGGAACCTCCGCTGATTAGAAATGCCATCCCCAGCTGTGCTTCAGAGACACTGCCCTGGGTGAGAAGATGCCAGCACAGGGTGAGGGCAGGGATGCTGCTGGTTGTAGTCACATGTGGGAGGGTGGAGCTCTTGGTTTGGGGTTCCAGGTGAGATGGGGGAGCTCAAGTGAAGCTATAGGCAATATCTCCCCACTCCACAGTTAGAGGTGCTACATTAATACTTCCCATTAAAAAACAAATGACATAGAAACCTTTTATGGGAATAGGTAACTGGGGTTCATCTTCAGAGTAGAACACTGAAATTTTTAAAAAAAAAAGCTTCTTCTACTCCAATGAATCAGATTAAATAGCTCTCTGCCCAAAGAGAATTTAGAGAATTTTAAAAAGAATTTAAAAATCAAATGAGAGACATTGAGGAAAAGCTAAAAAAAATAAAAATAAAAACCATCTAAGAAAAACAAAATGATTATGAAAAAAAAGTTAGCCAAATAAAAAAGGAAATAGAGTCTTAAAGAGGAAAATAACTCTTTGAAAATTAGAATTTGGCACAGGAAAGTCAGTGAAGCTATGAGACCAAGAAATAACAAAACAGAATATAAAGAATGAAAAAGTTAAACAGAATGTGAAACATCTTAAAAGAAAAACAACAGATCTGGAGAACAGATCAAGGAGAGAAAATATAAGATTAATTGGACTACTTGAAAATTGTGACCAAAAAAGAGAGCCTTGACACAAAAATGCAAGAAATAATCCAAGAAAATTTTCCTGGAGTACAATCCCTAAGGAGCAGCTTAATGATTTATTCTATCATTTTAATAAGAATTCTTTTATAAATTATACTCTGAGACAGAAAAGCCATAACTGATTGGATCATATGCTAAAATTTTTAAAGCTCAAAGTTGGGAGAAATCCAGGTAGTTGGGGTTTGAAAACAGTTTGCCTTATAGAAATAGTTGAAGAAAAAAAACATAATTCCTAGGGGAAATAAAATATAATCTTATTTGTATTCCTAACTCTAACTCTAATCTCTGTATAGGGTTCATTTTACTAACTCAAACTTAAAATCAACTGGTGGTAAAAATCATGCCCCAAAAACTAGCACACAGACATATATTGAAAGATGAGGCTATACTTAAAAATTTAAAGTGATGTCAAGAATTTTACAAAAATACAAAACATATCTGTTTCCTGATGATGTGCTAATTGTATTCAGTTCTAGGACTGAGGAACATTTCAATGAGATTCATGATTATCCGTAAAAGTGGCCTATAATGACAATAAAGAGATGGTGCCCAGATTCTTTTTGTCAGGTTTAGTACTGTTTCTTCACTCTAGGAAATAATATTAAGAAGTATATAATTCTCTTTAACTATTTCATTAAGCTCTGAGCCCCCAGACAGAGATAGTGCTTCTGGCAAAATACCTTAATGTTAGACCTAGCTTTCTCTTATCTGGGTATGTTTCCCTCCTTAGTCCTTCCTAAAAGTATTCCCAATAAATGTAACTCCTACTATGACTTCATAGTAAAATGAACCCTATATAGAGGTTAGGGTTAGAGTTAGAAATACAAATAGGATTATATTTAGTTTTCCATAGTTACTAATCAATCATTACTAATCAATACTAATCAATACTTGTTAATCAATCGTTACTAATTTTTATAAAGACAAAGTAAACATTTGAAACATAGAAAGGCAAATATTCTCCTCACCCCCCATCAACCAATGCTCAGAGGAAAACATTGCAGATTCCCATAAAGAAGAAAGGAAAGGAACAAAAGAAAGTGATGGCTCAACACATTAGTTTTAGCAACACGGCTTCTGTCCTGACATTACTCACGCCTGATCAACCCAAGGAGCTTTGATGCAGAGTACTGGCCCCTTTTTTGTGACAGTTATACTTCTGCTCTCCCATGTGGCTTCTTTATCTAGCTCTCAGTTCATTCCATCGGGAGCCAGGTTCCTTTTCAAGTCTCTCTCCTGAACTCAGTGCACTGGCTTTAGGCTTGATTTATCATTCTTTGAAGTCAACAAATCTCACTCTAGGGCTCCTCTTTTTGATTAGGTTAGTGAAAAACCAACACTTACACTGAAAAAAGATAAAACTGGTTCATTATATAGCAAAACTAGCTGCCCCATTACTGAAAGAGCCTGGATCAAAACCACATCAGATAAAAAGGATGGATCAAAAAATCAAAAGATCAAAGATACAGAGTTGAGAGAAGTTAGTCATTTAGTCAAAAAGCATTCATTAAGTGCTTCCTCTCTACTGGGTACTATAGAATTTGAAGAGTACTTAGAGGGCATCTAATCAAATCCCTTCCTTTTTCAGATGAAGAAACCGAAGCCCATAGAACTTAAGTACCTTGTTGAAGGTCACAGATAATAAAGGATTTCATCTAGCATCTCCACTGTAATGAAGAAAAGGTCTAGAATGATTAAATGCTTGCCCATGGTAGGCAACCAGGGGAGTTTCATAGCTAAGAGTCAGCTCTTTTTTTACTTTAAATCTCCAACACTTTCCACTCCATACTTTTGTCTCCAAGTGTAATCTATACCAATGGAGGAGGTATCATTGTTGAGTTCACAAAATCATCTAGGATCAAATAGAATCTATTGGTTCGAGAGTGCTCAAACTACTGAATTATTCACTGCTTTTGGACAGATTGAGATTATGTTATTGCTACAAGTTTGCCTATAAAATTCAACCTTTTACATATACTTCATTTGGAAATAAACACTGTCAGTACTTTAAATCATTAATTGCTCTTATTCAAGACCTAATAAATAGTCAACTCTTGGTTATTTTGAGATGGTGCATCCCTTGTGGATTCAACTTTTAGAATTTAGTGTCTTTTATGTGTTCATAACTCAGTTAAACATTGGGAATATATCTAAATGCTTAGTATATAGAAGGTATCAGTATTTTCCATGGTTAGTGACGGGAAATATAGGAAGGAATAAAAGACAATCCCTATCCTCAGTTTCCTCATCCATAAAATAAGACAAAATCCAAAGTATATGGACAGATAATTTTCAGATGAAGAAATCAAAGCTATCTATTGTCATGAAAAAAAAGCTCTAAACCACTATTAACTGGAAAAATGCAAACTAAAACAACTCTGAGGTACCATCTCACATCTCTCAGATTGGCTGAAATGACAGGAAAAAAATGATACATGTTGGAGGGGATGTGGGAAAACTGGGACACTGATGCATTGTTGTTGGTAGAGTTGTAAAATTATCCAGCCACTCTGGAGAACAATTTGTAACTGTGCCCAAATGGTATAAAAAGGGTGCATACCCCTTGATCCAGCAGTGTCATAACTGGGTTTATATTCCAAGGAAATTCTAAAGAAGGAAAAGGACCCACATGTCCAAAAATGTTTGCAGCTGCTCTTTTTGTGGTGGTAAAGAATTGGAAAATGAATAGATGCCCATCAATTGGGGAATGGATGAATAAGTTATGGTATATGAAAGTAATGGAATATTATTGTTCCATAAAAATGATGAACAGTCTGATTTTAGGAAGGCCTGGAAAGATTTACACAAACTGATGCTGAACAAAACAAGAAGAACCAGGCATATATTGTACACAGTAACAGCAAGATTGTGCATTGATCAACTATGAAAGACTGGGTTCTCAGCGGTTCAGTGTTCCAAGGCAATCCCCCCAAAAAATCATCCGCATTCAGAGAGAGAAATGTAGAAACTGAATATAAATCAACACTTGCTATGTTCAGCTTTTTTTCCCTTTTTTCTTTTTTTTCCTCTCATGGTTTCTCCCTTTTTTCTGATTTTTCAGTCCCAAAATGATTCATAAGTAAATGTGTTTTTTAAAACATGAATATACACATATAACTAAATAAATAAAAAGAACAAAATCTTTAAGTTCCTTTCCAGTTTTAATGATGTATAAATCAAGAAATAAATCTATTTGGTGTGGCACACAAGTAATTGTTGCACAAATTATAAATGTCCTGGAAATTAAAAGAAGTCTGCTGTTACCAAGAAGTAGCTGATTATTTCTTCTGGGGATGTATGGAGGGAGGCAATGCAGAAGGGAGGGGATATCAGAGAAAATTTCAAGGAGAGAATGATCTCAGCAAGGCCTCTTATTTAAATAGAACTTTAAAATAGGAAGAAATTGAAATAGTAGGAAGAGAGTAGAGGAAGTTTTAGGATTTAGTGCAGAAAACAATCCAGTCTCATTTTACCAATGGAAAATCTGAGAACTAAGAGAAATTAAGTGACTTACATAGTCAAATAATAAATAATGATGATGATGATGATGGTGGTGGTGATGATGATGATGATTCACATTTAAAAACCACTTTATGATTTATAAAGAGCTTTTCTCATGACAATTCTGAAAAGCATGGAGGTTAATTATTATTTTCCCCTATTCTTACACGTGAGCAGAACCAAACTTTGAACCTAGGGTCCTCTAATTCCAAAATATTCTTTGTATTCAAGACAAAAGAGATGAAGGCTGAGGTATAAAAAACAGAAGTAGTTCAGGAAATAATAGGTCTGGTTTTTTAAGGACATAGAGTATTTAAAGGAAGAGAGTATGAGAAAGCGAGGCTAGATTCAGTGACTGAAAATAATTTGGGCTCCACTGGGTAGGCAGTGGGGCCATCCTGAAGGATTTTGAAGAAAGAAGAATCATGATTAGTGCAGTGAAATAGACGTTTGAAATTGGAGTCAGGAAAACAGGAGTCCAAATCTAGTCTTAAATGCTTACTAGCTAGACAAGTCACTTAACTTCTGTCTGCCTGTTTCCTCAATTGTAAAATGAGGATAATAAAAGTGCTTTCCTCTCAGAGTGCACAGTGGATAGAGATCTGGGTCTGAAGTCAGGAAGACTCATCTTACTGTGTCTCCTTTACACTGTGGGTAAAATAGACTGGATTAAACAGTGGAATGGAGTAAAGATGGTATAGGTAAAAAAAAATAGATCTGAATGTGGCTGTGGAAATGGAAGATAAGCACTTGGAACAAAAGATAATGTAGGGATAGAGTCAATAGGCCTCAGCAACTGATTACATTTGGATGGGGTGGGAGTGTGGTGAGGGAAAGGGAGAAATCAAGAAGATGCAAGTGGAGATGTCAAGGACATGTTGACCTGCCACTTGGGCAGATATTGGGGCTGGAGACAGAGATGTGGGAGTTATCCAACCAGTGCTGAGCTTTCTTTATCCTACCTGGCTCATCCTTGGGAGTACATGAGCTCCTAAGGAAGAACAATGTCCCAAAAGAGAATCAGGGTGACAGACATTTATCTAGCACTTTAATTTGATATAGCCCTTTATTCCCAATGTATCATTTCAACCTCACCATGTACACCCAGCCATTCCCCTTATACTTTCACAGAAACTGAAGCAACCCATTATAAATCTAGTCTAGAACAAAGACATGAATTTTGTGACTAATCAGATTAAAATTGAGAAATATACAACAAAGTAAATAAAAATATAATACAACAGAGATTATGTTGCTTTGTGTTTTCTAAGTCAATATGGCTTTATCCACAGGATTCCATTTCTTTTTGGGTTTGATTCCATTAAACTAGAACTCTGCTTCAGGCTCAAGGTAATTCCTCAGAGAAGTGTTTCTCTCTTCCATCGAGAGCATGGTCCAAATAGGTACAATTCCATCTTCTCAAAGATAAATGGTTTCTGTGTCTGAATTATGAAAAAAGCATAAAGCTAGATCTGAAAGACCAGCTAACTGACTTTGCCCAAGGAAGATAAATGTCTCCCTCTATCATCCCAAGAAAAATGAATGAGAACACAACCAGAGGCTCCTGTAGTGTCACAGCTGAGGAAAATATTGGAGATAATTTCAAGAAAGAATGTGCTTGTCGCTGATATGATTGTACCTCCCTGGTTTACAGCGCCCCAATCAAACTATCCAACCCAAAGTCAAGGGGGCTGACTTCATGGTGGTTCTGACATAGATGGCAGCCAGAAAATCTCCAATGTGCCGTCTTGCCATTATACCTTGAAATGGCCCATTCTCTGTGTTCTACGAATATTAGAGTGTATTTTAGCTTTTCATTATTTTATATGATTATAAATATAATGACTATTCTATCAACATATAAATATATTCTAATCTTACCTTATTTTGTTTTGTTTTAGTCTGGGCTTGTCATTTCAAGGTTCTACACAGAAACTTCTAATACCTATCAGCAAATTGTCTACAACTTTTACCCTTCAAGTGGCACTGAGATTAGGTGACTTTCCTATGGCCACAAGTCAGAGGATGAGTTCAGACTCAGGTCCCCCTGACTCCAAGAGCAGCTCATCATGTTGCTATTCATCTACTATAGATCAAGTTCCCAAGGATACCACTCACGTCATACTTTCTGGTTCTGCTGCACACGCACCAACTGCTTTTGTAACATTTACAAGAAGAGCCTGGTTTGTTCCCACCAGCAAATTAACAAGTGGCTGTATCCCACCACATTTCCGGATAATAGCTCGATTCTCTGGTTCTTGACAACATTCTCCTAAGGCTCCAACCACATTCACAAGCACTTCTTCAGGCTGATCAGTTAGAAGTCCTACCAAGGTTTCAATAGTTTTGAATTCTCGAAACCTAAATGATAAAAGAAAACATCAAAATATTTATGTAGTATTGTTTTAAGAAATTTTTTTTCAATTTTAGAAGATTTTTATTTGAAATTTTTAGGACTAAACATTTTTAAATGCTTAATTAAATTAAACTAAATTAAATTAAATAAAATTAAATTAAACAATTTAATGCTTAAAATTCAGGTATGTACTCAATATCCTTATCATATATATACATGTGCATATATGTATATATATATAAATCTGACATTTACTATACTCTATTGGTTCAGATTTAATTAATATTCATTTCAAAAGAGCTTAGAAACATAGAATAATCACTAATAGACATCTTAATATCTTAGTTAAGTGGAGCAGAAGATAGAGTTCGAACCTAGAGTCAGGAAAACAGGAGTTCAAACCTGGTCTTAGATCTTACTAGCTAGACAGGTACTTAACTTCTGTCTACCTATTTCCTCAATTGTAAAATGAGGATAATAAAAGTGCTTCCCTCCCAGGTGGCACAGTGGATAGAGTGCTGGATCTGAAGTCAGGAAGACTCATTTTCCTGAGTTCAAATCCAATGTCAGACACTTACTATGTCTCCATGTTTGCCTTTTTTCTCATCTATAAAATGAGATAGAAAAGGAAATGACAAGCCATTTCACTATCTCTGCTGGAGAAAAAAAAACCTAATGGGGTCATGAAGAGCTGATCATAACTGAAAAATGACCAAATAACAACAAACACCTCCCAAGGCTATTGTGAAGATTGAATGGAATAACATTGGTAAGAAATGGGACTCAATAGGTGCATAATAAGTGCTTATTCTCTTCTCACCCTGGTCACTTTATTTCAGTTAAATTTACAGAGATGCCCACTTTAGATAGAAGCTAAAAACACCTTAGAGAGAACTCAAACTTGTGAATTGTTTATTTATTGTACAAATTATAACACATTTGGATAGAAATTTTATAGAGGTTGATTATTAGTATGTATGTGTGTATATAATATAATACATATACAGACACACATATACATTCTATTTATTTATGTATGTACACACATACTAATATACACTAACAGGTTTAACAGTATGGATCAGAGATTTTTAACTTAGTCAACTGTGAACTTTAAAAAATTGCTTCCATTACTATTTTAAAGAATTACTTCCTCCCTAATCCTATGGATTCTATTTTATGTATTTAAAAAACATTATTCTGAGAAGAAATCCATAGGTTTTATCAGATTGTTAAAGGCATCCACAACACAAAAAAGTTTAAGAATTCCTGGTCTAGATGGAAAACAGGTTTGGTACAGAATTGAACAGGCAGTGCTGGATGGATTACCTTCAGGAAATTGCAAAGCTCCTTTAATGACCCCCAAACTTCCCCTGAAAGCAAAGGCCCATCTTTAAAATACCAATACCCCAGCAATATGGCAACAATACACAGAACACAATAGACTGTGAAGAAGAAGAAAATGAATACTATGATGATAGGAAATGAGCATTTCCCATTCAAGGAAATTACACTATGGATAGAGAAAAATCCTCCTTTAAAAACGATTCTATTATCTTTATCATCATGATAGCTAGCATGTTTCTAAATATGATTTATGAAAAATAAATGTTACATTTGTTGTACTTTGAAACTGAAAAATCATTCTCAAGCTGTTATCAGTCACTTAAGACTAAGTCACTTGACTAAAGAGTCAACCTAAAGACCTAACGAGTAGAGCTAATAGTAGAAAAAACATAGAGGTTAAAAAAATAATCATAGTGCAAAAGTAATGTCTCAAACTTTACTTATATTTAATTTTTAATTTATTAAACATATTTGCAAATATGTATTTAAGAATAATATTTCTATGGGTTGACTGGATCAATAGGAATTAAGGAATGTTTTGGCTCTTCTACAACCTCAGAAGTTTCATTTCCCATGCTTCTCCCTAAAATTACTCAGGTTCTAAATCTTCATCAGGTAAAATTGAGGCATTTCTGAATTCAAAAGGCTGCCTGCCTACAGAGTCAAGCAGCTTATTTATGTAGTCAGCTTACACCAGTAGTTACCTTGGTTCCAGGCTGGGTTCCCACAGAGCCAAGAACTCCATTTATTATCAAATTAACCCAAAGCTGACTAGCTAGGTGGTGACTTAAGACTTATTTCTATATTTAAGTAGGATTAAATTAGGAAAATACATGTTAATCTCTATGGCATTTTCACTTAAAATTAAATGCGGCATCCTTACTTTGTCACATTCTCCTTGCTGATTGCACATTTCCATATGGCTCCTGTAACTGCTGCTAGCCGCTTTTTATTGTCTGTATTATTAAGCAGAGATGCGAGTGGCTTGAGACCACCATGCTGTCTCACCAGGTCTCGAGTTTCCTCATCTTCAGCACACTAGACAAAACATCAAGGGCAAAAGCTCCTATTAGATATTGGCAAATGATGTAATCCATCACCATTCCTGATTGGTTGAAAAAGTGACTCTAGTAGTTATTAAATTTCCAATTATTTTTTCCCTGGGGACTCTGAAAATAGAGTTCTAGCCTTGCCTGCAGTGAAGTGATCATGTGAATCATAAACATAGTGCAGGGAGTTTTAAAATCTCCCAGTCAGCTCGGAAGCTGGAGTCACAAAGACCTCAGTTCAAATTCTGTGTCAGATATGTGACTTTAGTTAAGGCACTTAACCTTTCTGGGTCCCAAGTTCCTCATCTATAAAAATTAATGACATGCAAGGTCTTTTTCCAGCTCCACTTCTCTGGGATCCTATGATCCTTTCAGATCTACAATTACTTTCTCCACTCAATAGACCTTGGGTGTGTCTATTACTTTCTGCTCCCTTGTCAATTCACATCAGAATCCAGTTCTATACTATGCCAGTCTTACCAATGCCCCCTGTACACACAGCAGTCAGCCCCATCAATAGGCTCTTCAGAGCTTTTGTACATTATGTTGCAACTGAGAGAGCTGTATTTGGAGGCAGAGGATCTGCGTAACTCAGTATGATTTTGAAGAAGTCCTTTCATGTCTCAGTTCTTTCATCTGTAAATAAGGGTCTTGGACTAGATGGTTCTTTTCCAACTTTAAATCTATGATCTTATAACCTAAGGGTTACTTAGTGTTTAATTGGATGACCTCACAGGTCCCCTCTGTTTGTCCTATGAACTTTGAGGATAAAAGACTAATTCTTGTAGTCTAGGCTATGAAAGCCTAGCTAGTAAAATTCAGCAATCTGATCAAATGTACCACAGTCTCTCAGTTATGGTAGGATGCAGATCTTTAGTTCCAATTATAGACTTTCACCTTTTTCCCCATCTATTTGTAAACACCTTATCAATCAAATGTTGTAGGGTTGGATTAAATAACTTCCTTTCAGCAAGTATATTTTTGCAACTATTAAATGAATTCCAAATTATAGTCTATTATGTAAATGCCACATAATAAATTAAACAAAACTACCAATCTTTGCATCAAATAATCATTGTCAATGACCTGGGCACATTACAGAGTTCAAGGATATTTTATTCCCTCTCTCTTTTACTTCTTTAGGTACCTTCTCTAATGCCTTCTTTGGGGCTTAGATAGTATTTTATTTCCCATCCACTTAGCTACTTTATTCAATATTTATGTCAAGGGCCACATCTTCTAAAAACCTGATCTGATTAGATGGAAAGTAACTCATGAAAGTTTCAAAGGGAATTTACTTTCTATGACCTTTCCCTGTCTGACAAAAAAATCTGTTTTTTAAATAAAAGAATAGATTAAGGGAGCAAACAAAAAAGTAATACACATGTATATCCATTTATCCTCATTAGAATGTATTTCCAAAGCTATTGTATAAGATAAAATTTTAACAAGGGCAACTACAAAAAAAGAGGAATGGTAGGAGAGAGAAAGGGAGAAGAGAGGGGACAGAGGGGAGAGACACACACACACACACACACACAGAGAGAGAGAGAGAGAGAGAGAGAGAGAGAGAAAGAGAGAGAGAGAAAGAGAGAGAGGGAGAAAAGCTAAGTGACAGACAGTTATAGTTTAATACTGTAAAATGCATACAAAGTTATCTGAGGATTTTATAGTACTTATTTATAATAAAATAAAATATTTTATCCATTTAGAAAACTCTCTAAGATTTTAAGTTACAGAACAGGTGTTGATCTTCCTCACTGGGAACTCCCTATATTGATAAAATCACAAATTTTACTAAACAAAATTTACTAAGTTACAAATTTTACTTTATCATCTTCCCAATGATTCCTTTCATTTATTGAATTTAAAATAATCTTCACTCTACAAATTATATAAATATATTATTTTATATTTTAGTTTTATATTTAAAATTAAAAATTAAATGAATATGATACTTTATATATGTCCAACAGAAAACACTTCTTAGAAATAAGTATCAATCAAACCTTCACTTTAAGTAGGTTAGTGGATAATTACATTGGCTTACTTTTATCTGTTTAAGGAATCTATTTAAAGTCTAAATTTGACCTGAGAGTCAAAAGCATGCTAACTATGCTACAATATTTGAATAGGTCCTACATAGAAGAGGTTATGTGCTCTCCAAATAGTTTGGAGGTGGCTTGAAAGAATACAAGGAAATTTTGTTGTGATCACAAGATTTTATTGCTGCAAAAATAAAACTAGGCTAGACTCAAAGGAAGGTCTAACTAAAGGGTAGCAAAATAGCTGATGAGTGAGAGAACTTTTAACGGGGATTTTTGGAGGACAGCCAAGACAAATGGCCTGGATAGGGAATGAGGATGTGGATCTATGTCTACTTTCAAAAGTGATGTTTTAATAAAATCAAAGGAATAGTCAACAGATGTGGGGGCCAGGATACATGAAAATAGCCTGCTGACAGGGACATTTCCTTGTACCCTAGTGTGGCAACATATAGGAGCTCTGAGTTAGGGGCCCCTGGGTGGGAGTCTCTTCCCCCTTTTCTTCTGATAGGGATAGAAGGCTGGGGGAATAGGGACAATGGACTCAAATCTTCTGAAACTGCTTCTTGCTGGAGAAGGGGGTAGAGCTGTCCCTATTAGGAGATGCCTCAAGTCCATCAGGGAGGAGATGAGAGTCAAGGATAATATATGCCTACAGGTGTTGTGTATGAAAAGTCTGTCCTGTCTTGTCCAATAAAAAGGTTGTATCAGCAGCGGACATAGGGAGAAACTTAGGAAACTGAAGTTAGTAATGGGGGTCAATAGACACAGTAGCCAAGAGAAAGAATTTAGAGAGACAAGATTTTCATGAAGTCCTATATCTATCCAGCCTTTTCTAGGCTTTGGGTGGCGAGGATGGCTGGTTAAGGGAGTCTCAGTAGAGTCTTCAGAAATACCAAAATGAAAGAGAAGTCTTGCTCATCTTACAGAGAAAAGGGTATTTCCAGAGGCACAGATGGAACCTGAAGTCAAGCTTTTCCCTAGCCTGACCAAAGAGTTATCCCCTCACTGGTGGGAGCCCACAGGGTAGGATAGGGAGAGCACTAAGAGCAGAGCCTCTATCCTTGGGATATGCGGTTAAAAGGGCAAAGAAAATGGGAGAAAACACCTAACCTGGGCAGAGTCTGATTCATTCTCCATCTTCCTGAAGGTGTTTCAGAATAGTTTCAATATTCAAAAGATTAAGAATTGGGTCCCACAAACAGATGTATCACTGATGTTTGAAACATGCAGGGACCTTATTCCATACAGACATATACATCTAGTAACAGGCAAATAATTAGGCCAAATATTCATTGGCCTAATGACGACACATTTTCAGACTAAAAACAGCAAGATCTTACATACTTGCTTCGTGTTTACTGATCACTTGCTCTGATTATAGAAATCTGCTAAAAGAGGAAAATACTGGCACATCATTATAACAGCTTCAAACTGGTCTTGTGAGCTTTTAAACCTAATGGTGTATATATGGAAGGATAAAGCATCCTTAGCTCTGTTCCACTTCAGGTAAGTCACAGTTGATGACCAAACATGCAGTAGCAATTCCACCGCATAGCCAGACTCAGAAATAATCAGGTAGGAAACATTCCTATTTAAAGACACACAATTGGAAAACTGATCCATAAGGATCCACCTTAAATGAACTGCTCTAAAAAGCAAAGACAATCTATAGAAAGTTTTTACCTCATTCCCACCTTTCCACACACATATAGTCCAAATCTCAGTCCTACAATCTCAGAAATAATCCATTATTATCAGTTAGTATTTAATGAATCTCATCAGTAGTGGACCCAACTGGTAAGAGGACTTGGGCTTCCCCATCCTGTTCTCTTAAATAAATTTCCTTTTGGTATTAGGAAGGAAACAAGGCCATTCTTAAAGTCAGATAGAACATGATATGTCACAAAAATGGGCTGGAGTTTCATGTAATTTACAATCAAGTTTCCAATTTTAACACACACCAATTTTAAAAAAATTGTTTTAAAATTGACCAATACTTAGTTTTGGTTTGTGAGATTAGATGTTCCAATTAATTCTAATTATTTTTTAGTTATTTCCCAATTCACACAAACCTTTTTTTCTTTTTGTGAGCCAGGAAAGGGTTAAATGTCTCAAATCTGTTTCCTGCATCATGTAAATGCAGGCTGGTTTACTGCAGGAGTTACTAAAGTGGCAGCAAACTGCTCCTCTGTTTTCAGAAGTTCCTAAATTCTCAAACCTATTCACACTGTCAGTATAAACAGATTACAGTTTCCTTGTTCCTTCCTGCTCCTCTCATTTCTTCATACTTAAACTTGCTTGTGCTCCTTTATCAAACAATATTCACTGAACTGAATGTATATTTCTCTCTCTCTCTTTCTCTCTCTCTCTCTTTCTCTTTGTCTCTCTCTGTCTCTGTCTCTCTGTCTGTCTCTCTGTCTGTCTCTGTCTCTCTCTTTCTCTCTGTTTGTCTCTCTCTCTTTCTCTTTGTCTCTCTCTGTCTCTGTCTCTCTGTCTCTGTCTCTGTCTCTCTCTCTCTGTCTGTCTCTCTTTCTCTTTGTCTCTCTCTGTCTCTGTCTCTCTGTCTCTCTGTCTCTCTGTCTCTCTGTCTCTCTGT
>JAJPUD010000390.1:664443-692853 GCA_023553655.1 Myrmecobius fasciatus | reverse complement strand
TTAATTGAAAACCAGATAGATAACTTTGACTATATTAAGTTAAAAAGTTTTTGTACAAACAAAATCAATGCAGACAAGATTAGGAGGGAAGCAATAAATTGGGAAATCATCTTTACATTTAAGGGTTCTGATAAAGGTCTCATCTCTAAAATATATAGAGAATTGTCTCATATTTATAAAAATTCAAGCCATTCTCCAATCAATAAATGGTCAAAGGATATGAACAGACAATTTTCAGAGGATGAAATTAAAACTATTTATAGTCATATGAAAAGGTGCTCCAAATCACTATTGATCAGAGAAATGCAAATCAAGACAACCCTGAGATACCACTTCACACCTGTCAGATTGGCTAAAATGACAGGAAAAGTTAATGATGAATGTTGGAAGGGATGTGGGAGGGCTGGGACACTGATGCATTGTTGGTGGAGCTGTGAACGGATACAGCCATTCTGGAGAACAATTTGGAGCTATGCTCAAAAAGTTATCAAACTGTGCATACCCTTTGACCCAGCAGCATTTCTATTGGGCTTATATCCCAAAGAAATCATAAAGGAAGGAAAAGGCCCCACATGTGCAAGAATGTTTGTGGCAGCCCTTTTTGTAGTGGCTAGAAACTGGAAATTGAATAGATGCCCTTCAATTAGAGAATGGCTGAATAAATTATGGTATATGAATATTATGGAATATTATTGTTCTGTAAGAAATGACCAGCAAGATGATTTCAGAGAGGCCTGGAGAGACTTACATGAACTGATGCTGAGTGAAATGAGCAGAACCAGGAGATCATTATACACGGCAACAACAGTACTATATGACGATCAATTCTGATGGACATGGCTCTCTTCAACAATGAAATGTTTCAAACCACCTCCAATTGTTCACTGAAGAAAGCCATATACACCCAGAGAGAGGGATGTGAAATGTGGACCACAACATAACATTCTCATACTCCTTGATTGATGTTTGCTTACATTGTGTTTCCTTTATCTGATATATCGTTTGTGTAGACAAGATTTTTCTTGCACAACAATGACAAGTTTGGAAATACGTATACATATATTCGATTTGCCAATATTTTAACATAATTAACATGTAGTGGATATCCTGCCATCTAGGGGAGGGGTGGGGAGTTGGGGGAAAAATTTGTAACGGAAAGCTATGTAAGGGTTATTGTTGAAGAATTACCCACAGATATGTTATGCAAATAAAATAAAAAAATAAAATTTAAAAAAAGTAAGAACTCAGAGAAAGGTCCAACTAAGGTCTAGCAAAGTAGCTAGAGGATGGGAGAGCTTCTAAGGGGGATTTCTGGAGAGCAGCAAAGATGGCTGATAGACAGTTGTGAGTCTACATTTACTTTCAAGAATGAAGTATGTAATAAAAAGAATAGTCAGCAGATGTAGGGCCAGAGTACATGAAAACAGCTTGCTGACAGGGACATTTCCTTGCATCCTAGGTGTTGCAAGATTGTTGTATATCAAAATGCTCTATTTAGTTCATATAGGGGCTCTGAGTTAGGGGCTCCAGGATGGGAGTGTTTAGGGTTCATCACAGGGACTACCTTTTTCTTTTGAGCTTGTGAGGGCAGAACATATAGTGAGGGATGAAAGCTAGAAAAAAGTTGAAATTAGGTGGATGGTCAATTCCTAATAATTGGAACTGCCCCAAAGAGTGGAATAGGTTGCCTGAGAGAGGTGATTCTCCTTTGGACATTTTCACCCAAAGTCTGGATGACCAATCACCCACCAGGGTGGGGATTCTTTAAAGCACAAGTTGAAATTGGTTGACAATGAGATCTGTTCCAGCTTTGAATCTATGAATCTAGCCAGCCCCAGGTGGGAAGGTCATTGGTCATACCTGATAGATGGCCATGGCACAATGCTCCTGAAGCACCTCATTTTCACTACTTAGATTTTTCACCAGATTTTCAATTATCCGCTCTGCTTTGATGGCTGCACGGTAGTGTTCCTAAAAATGGAAGTTAAAACACAATTGTATCTATTCCATTATAAACATAATATAATATATGCATTTGTGTATAATTAAAAAGTCAAACAAATTTTTACCACAACAAAATTTAGCTACTATATTTATAAATTTTCTCTTCCTTAGGAAAAGATTTCCTTTCAAAAATGTACCCTGATTTTTTTTTAGTAAAATATTTGTCATGGGCACCCATTACAATTTTGTCAGGTCAGATCCTAGGAGGTGAAGAAGTTAAGGAAAATCTTTCTACTAGAAATAGTAATCTATTGATCTTGAACTGAATCAACATTTTTAGCCCTCCTCCATGTTAGAAGAATATGATTAAAAAGTCCTGTTGCACTCCCTCACCATATACATTTATTCCAGTTCTCTTATTTCAATGACAGTTTTCTCTTATGAAAACAGATAATTTGATAAGAGACCATTATGCAGATTTCCCAATTTTAGTTTCATGCATCTGTGGTAACAAAACAAGAGTTTAAATAAAAATTTATAAAATTAAAAAGAAAAACTACTTCATGAATTAAAACCCAATCCTTATAATGGAAACTTCACTTCCAAGTTGAGCAATATATAAATTTCATGTTCATCTGGTGTTTGGGGGCTTCCCAGTAAGAGCTTAATTAATTTGGAAAAATCTTATTTTAATGCAGCTCACTATTATATGGACTAAGATATATTAGGAACTAAACCATGCCCAACCGTTACCACCCAGAACATTACTTATGAAGCTAAAAAACCCAATATAAAATAATAAGCAAGTGCTAATAATTTCCCCTAGAACAGTATAATAAAAGCTTCTTATGGTTGTTTTACCAGTGCTATAATGAGGAATACTTTTACCCAGTGTAAAAGGCAAGAAAGGTATTCTGAGCTGAGGGAGGAGGAAGACAGATACTTTCCAGAAAATGGGGTAGAAAATCATAAATAACTAATAAGTCTTACTAAATAGATGCTTTTTATGCTGTGTGTTATTCCTGAATCAAGGGTCCTGGATGATAGGTACTGGCCTGTTTGAAGAACAGTGGGGGCAGATAGTCTCAGGAGTTTACCACCACTCATCTATGAATTAATCCATAGATGCTTCTCCTATGATTGTCTAAAGAATTGACTCAGGACATGGGTTTTCCAAAAGAATCCACATAAATGTGTCAGTGCCTGGTACAAAGCCCTGGTTGCCCTGGCCTGGTTACAGCTCTGCTCTTGGCTCCTAAATCCTAGCCTGACCTCCTCCAAGAGAATTTCAATTCCTTGATACAATATAAGTGTAGGTTATCCTACAATGTTCTAAAAAACAAAAGATCATCTTATTATAATAAAATGCCATCTCTAAACATTATGGTATGTTCAATAATTATCTTGAATATGAGCCATAGACATCTATCCAGAAACCTCTCCAGAGTCATTGTAATTTATTTTTTAAAGCTCGGGGAACCTCCTTCACTCTATAGCAAGTGACCGCAAGACAGACCCATTTGGTTCAGTGTACCTCTGATGCACATTCTTGCAGGGTCCCCACGACAGGGATCAGCATGTTCTGATGTGGAGATTTCAGCAATCGAGCCAACCGAGGGATGCCCCCAGCTTTCCGAATGGCTTCTTTGTTTGCGTGGCTCTTACTGCAACTCCACAGTGCCAAAGCCCCACATCGGGCCACTTCTACATCCTTGATCTCATATATGCTATGGTGATGACTGGGATCAGTTTTGCTCTGGGCATAGTCCAGCAACTCAACCTGAAAGAGTAAGCAAGTAGTTCTCTATAACCGATAATCACCATCACTGCAGTTCAATGGTACAAATATTGTCATCTCTGTTTTATGGATAAGGAAACCATGAAACAATCACCCCATGTCCTTCAGAAATCTGCTTCTGAATCAAGCAATTGCTTCATATTTCTGCAGACATAATTCAATAGTCATAAAGTCGCAAATCTCACCACCATTAGTATTAAGTACATTAAAGAATTTATAATGTGCTAGTAAAAACAAAACACTAAATTATGGGAGATGCTGTAATTATACAGTGTAATATACTCCCTGGAAGGAGTTCCATTCCATTCCATTAAGGTCTTGTGTCCTTTGTACAATTCTTTCTAATATAATCGACATATTTATGAGAGATCTTTGGTTCTAGCAAGTGAGAATCTGTGTTAGTTAAGAGCAATGCAGAGATTTCTGAGGAGTTTACCAATTTTCCTCAAGGGAAAAATTAAGTGGAAAGTGGTGATGTCAATGATGAGTAAATAACATTTGTCAGCATCGTAGGTGCTGATGCCATGCAAGGAAACAGGAAGGCACAGTTCTGGCTCAGCATGTCTGCACCTGTTCTTCTGACTGCTGATAATTTGAATCTTTTAGCTAATGTTGATGAGAAGATTAGTGCAAAGCCACTGGGAACAATAGCTACTTGTTCACATCAGGTTATTATTGCACCATCCATTTCTGGATATCCCCTCCACCTATGCAGCTACCTCAGTTCACCAAAATTATCTGGTGTGACAGCTCTGAATCTCAACAGAAGTTTTGATGTCTGGGGAGACAAAAGGATCTGAAGGGAATGTTTTCTTTAAACTTGTCTCCTGTCCCTGTTGCGTTTGATAGATATATCTTGCTCAAGTGAACCACTCCTACAGCATCTAATCAGTATTGTCAATTATAAAACATTTCTGATAATAAACATCAGATCCTTCACATTAAATGAGAAGTTCACAATAATATTATTCTTGGAATAAGAGAATGAAAGAGAATTCTGAGTGAAAGATTTATAAGTTAAGTTTTATGCTAATAAATTAATCATCTTAATTAGTGAGTTGAAGGGAGTAAAAGTAGCAAAAATTATTTATAAGGTATTTTAAAAAATAATTTATCAAAGCCTAATTTCTAACTTGCCTAGTAATTCCACACATTTATTTTTAATTAATTCAATAAATTAAGTACCATAATAACAACAGTTTAATCACTGTTACAATTCTTATTAACATTTTTTGTTTGTCAATTCATTTTCACCCACTTCATATAATCACAGTGTTTATTCATATTGGTCTATTTTTTTGACTGTATTATTTTACAAAAATCTTTTAGATTTCTTTCTATTCCTCATATTTGTCAGTGTGAATGAAATTATGGTATTCCATTCTACTACTCTTCCCCTAAGGCTTGAAAATGCAGTTGCTTCCAGTTTTCTGCAAATATATATAATCATGTTTTTAAAAATTCTTGATAAAACTTTCAGCGCATATGGCCAATGATGAAATTATAGGTCAAAGAGTATTTTCTCCAAAAAGGTTAAAGTTAATTCTTTCAACAATGAACTTATATAATTATTTCTCCACAATCTTTCCAGGATTAAATTTCATTGCTCTTAATACATATATCTATTTATACTCTTTAACCATTTATCCATTGTTGATTAGGAGGTACCGCAGTCACTGTACACAAATATATTTTTATTTCATCTATGTTTCCTACAAACATTTCCCAAATGTTTTTTTTTCTTTTAATCATCTTTTGGTTTTTTCTGTGAAAAGCATGAAAAGCAACATGGCATAGTGGACCTTAGAGGCAGAAAGACTTGAATAGAAGTCTCACCTTTTGCAAATGACTGTGAGACCCTGGGGTAACTCACTTGATCTCAGTAAAACTAGAATTTGGAGAGAGGGGAACTGACCCCTCTCTGTAATGAAATCACAAGTCTAGTTCCTGCTGCCCATTTCTTATATTTCATAAGAGGATTTTTTTTTGTTTTTAATTTCACTAGACCCAAACATATCAATCATATGCAAATGAATGGCTAGCTGAACAGACCACTGAGTCTAGAGTCAGGAAGACTCCAAACCCAGAAATTTACTAGCTGTGTGACTTCAGGTAAGACATTATACTTTTCACTGCCCTAGTCAGCTCTCTAAGACTATAAGTAGGAAGATGCTCTCCATCCCTGCAGATTTTGTATGTCCTACCCAAAAGGGTTCAATTGAAGGTTTACTGAGAAGGGAAGATTTGGCCATGACCAAAAGTTAGAGAACTATGAGACCTTCTGCTATGTTTCCAAATCCAGATTGTTGTTATTTTTGATCATTTTTCAGTCATGTCCAACTTTGTGATCCCATTTGGGGGTTAGCTTGACAAAATTACTGGAATGATTTGCCCTTTTCTTCTCCATCTCATTTTATAGATGAGAAAATTGGGGCAAATTGGGTTAAGTGACTTGTCCAAGATCACACAATTAGTAAGTGTCTGAGGTCAGATTTGAATTCTGGAAGATAAGTCTTCCTGATTTCAGGACTGACACTCTGTCCACTGTATCACATAATTGCCTCAAATCCAGTTTGGTCATTAAAACCACAATATTGCTTAAAGTGATTTGGGTTCATATTTAGGAAGATGATGGAATCGAATTAATGAGTAGTGAACATTTCTATATTGCTTTTAAAGAGTAGAAGTTACTTAGGTGCTGGGTAGAGCAAAGGATGCCAAGTACCAATGTTGTTAATATAAATACTTGGGGAAAGATCATATTAAGGAAATATGATTTTAATGGAAAGAATCTTTTAAAACCACACACAGACCCTGAGAGGTGATAAAATTATATCCCAAGAGTAAATTAGAAATTTTAGAAGGAGTCCTCATTTTCAAGCTAAATTAGACCCTAACTAATAAAATATTACTTCAATGAACTGAAATTAATTGTTTTCATTTCACACCTCAGCAGCATTTAGCCCATTCATCATCATATTTATGCTTCTTACCAATTTCTTGATGCCACCATGCTGTCTCACTGTCCTCCGGGCTCTTTTGAAGTTGGCAACATTTGCTATTGTTTCAGCTGCCAAACATTTCAGATTTTTATCTGGTGAATCAAGTATCTCCACCATAATTGGTAAACCTCCAAGGTCAACAATAGCTCGTCTGATCTGAGGATTATGGCTAATTTCCTTCAAGATTTTTAATGAACCAATCTAAAGGGGGGAAATGTTATAAGCAAAAGATCATTTAAGAATACATGACAAAGTCTACATTAAAATAATTCCCATGCCAAGAGAAAATATTTTTTCACTTTTGAAGGCAGCTAATCCTTCCAAGCTAATTGCATATCCCTTCCCATCACACACACTGTGATCCAACCAAACTCTTATTTGGTATCCTGTATCTAGGTACACTCACATACATGTACACACATATGTACACATACATTTACAAATACATATTTCCATCTTCTATCTCCCATACCTGGAATAAACTCTGTCCTTATGTCTGTCTTAAAATCCTGGATAATTTGTTGTTATTCAGTCATTTTGGTCTTGTCTGACTCTTTATGACCCCATTTGGGGTTTTCTTGGCAAAGAAACTGGACTGATTTGCCATTTCCTTCTCCAGATTATTTTACAGATGAGGAAACTGAGGCAGACAGGGTTAAGTGACTTGCCCAGGGGCACACAGTAACTGAAGTGAGCTTGGTACTCTTATTCTTCTTGAGCTCATATCTAGCACTCTACCCATATTGCCACTTAATTGCCTCATAAAAAGTATAAAAGCAGATAACATGCTACTTTCTACATGAAGTTTATCTTGATTTCCCAACCCCAAGTGCTATGGGCCTCTCCTTCAAAATTACCCAAGATTTATTTTGTATTTATTTATATGTGTACCTATCATTTCCTCAAAATAGAATATAAACCTGAGGGCAAGAACTGGTTTGTTTTTGTTTTTGTTTTTGTTTTATTTGGGGTTCTTTTTCTGTCTAAGCACTAAACAAATGCTCATTGAATAAATGCCCCCCAGGAACCTGATCAAGAGGAACTCTCAATACTCTGCATTTCTAAGACAGCCCCCAGACCCACCATCTCTTCAGGTCCTACCTGGCTGCCCTGTGCCCAATACCCTCCTCACCTATTTTCAGCTGCCTTTTGTGAGCTGTCTTCCCCTACTTGACTATAATCTTCTTAAAGACAAGGACAGCACTTAGCACAATGCCTGACACACAGTAGGCACTTAATACATGTTTATTGACAGGCTGACAACGAATGAATGATGAGCATTATCCTTTCCATGACTCCATCATGTACATTATTCTTAGACAATAAAGGAAAAGAGATTCATCATCCACTGCTAGAAAAGCTACTACTCACCTTACATTTGACATCATCTGTCTCAAGCAAATTGATTAGGACTTCCAAACCTCCAACATCTCTAATAGCCAACTGACAGGTTTCTTGGGATAAGTTGACATCTCTCATAGAACACAATGCGATTACTGTAGCTGTCTGGTTTCCTCCCTACAATAAGAACATAATTGTATAACTGCAAATTAACCAAGCCCACATTTCTTTTTTTAACATATTAATTCATGTAATACACATTTTAACATTAACCATCTTGAAAAAAAGGCAAGAGAAATAAAGAGAGTGGGGGAAAACATACTTTAATCTGCACTCAGAGTTTACAGTTTTCTCTTTGGAAGGTGGATAGTATTTTTCATCATGAGTCTTTTGAAACTTTCATGGATCATTGTCTTCATTAGTTAAATTTTCACAGTTGATTCATCATTATGGTATAACTGTTACTGTGCATAATGTTCTCCTAATTCTAATCACATTATTCTGCATCAGCTCATACAAGACATTTCAGGTTTTTCTCCAAAGCATTGTTCTTATCAATAGCACAATAGTATTCTATCACAATTATATACCACAACCATCCATCTGCCATCCCTCAATTAATATGTAACCCCTCAATTTGCAATTCTTAACCACCACAAGGGCTGATATAAATATTTTTGTACATATATGTTCTTTTTTTCTTCTTTGATGTCTTTGGGGTACAGAAATAGTAGTGATGTTTCTGAGCCAAAAGGTATGCACAGTTGTATATTAAGCATAGTTCCAAATTGCATTCTAGAATGGTTGCACTAATAGTACATTGCTATGTGTTCTGGAAAAAGCCAGGTTTCTTTAAGTGCAAGAAGGAAGAAAAAAGAAGAAAAGATCTGAGATGAAAAAAACTGGTTAATAACAAAGGGAGGTTTCTGGGGGTACAATAAAAGGGATCAAGGCCAGGTAATGTTGAAAAGGATGGGAAAAGTGAAAGTGAGGTGGAACTGTGGACAGAGAATTAGTCCTGGAATCAGGAGTTCAAATAAGGCCTCAGACACTTACTAGCTGTGTGACCCTGGACAAGTCAATTAACTTGTCCCCAAAAATAGAAGGATGGAAATAAGTCAGTGAGGACAAAAAAAGGGATGGAAAAGGGAATTTCCTAGGCTGATAGCAACTCTGGATTAATCAGCCATTGAGATCTGTAAATACCTGGTGACAAAATCCCCAGGGGAGGGACTGAATCTCAAATTCAGTGATCTTTCCTTTGTCTGATCCCAAGATTATGGAAAATGATATGCAGTCCAAAGATCCACTGCGCTTTGAGTCAAGCACCAAGCCTAGTGTCAGAGGCCTTATTCCTGATGAGTCTGGGCCCCTGCAGTATCCTGGAGGTGAAGAGCTCCATTCTGAGGCTCTGCTCTTAGGTTGAATCCAGTTCAGGAAGAGCATCCCCTTCCTACCTGGTCTCAGCTAAGGGTGAATGGAGAACTTTAGTTTGGTTGCAGTGGATCATAACATATTCCAAGGTAATGGAGGTAGGTCAAGAAGATGTCCAAACCCAGACCTTTAACAGTTATAGCAACCATTCATACTGGTCAATGAAAGACATTGCCTGGCCATGGCAGAAGTCTCTCTATTGTACCCACAGGTGCTATTTACTTTTTGGGAGCATCCTGAAGGTGCTCCCAAAATTTGGAGATTCCTCTCCTACCTTTTTGTGCATTTTATTCTCTGAGAGACATATTGTCACCCTCAGGAATCATTTATGCATGAACTTTATTGCCCCTATATACTAGTCTATAAACTCCATGACTGCAGATGCAAGAATAGTTTCATTCTTCTTTGTATTCCACAGAGCCTCAAAAACAGTGGTTAGTATATGGTGAATACTCAAATATCTTTTGAATTGAATGAAATTGAAATGAATAGAATTTTTAATTTGGGAGAATGGCCTACAAATATCCAGAACTAAGCACTTACACATTTTATGTGAGAGGTTACCCACTTGGATGGATCAAAAGGTCTTCACTAAACATGAAAGTGGAAAGATGGGCATGGGGGTGCTCCCTTGAATATTAGACTTAATAATTTATATTTTACATGATAGAAAAAGAAGGAACCATAAACATTTCTTGAGCTGGGTAGTAGTGTTATGAAAATATTTGAGAAATATTGCAATGATTGCATATGGAAAAGATTAGGATAGAGAGTAATAGGAGACAGAGGACCATGCTAGAGGCTGCTGCAGCAATACCTGAGAAAAGTGACTAATGCCTAAACTGATGGTTGGAGAATGAAAATATATACCTCCATGTTTGTGAAGGGCAGAGAACACTCAAAGATAATACTATGGACTATGGAAAGATGTGCAAGTTGGAAAGGTGGTGGATTTCTCATAACTTAACCTTTGTAAAGTAGCAGTAAGATAATATTTAAGAAAGCAATTCAATTAAGCAAACATCAATTAAAATCCCACTCTGCACAAAGCCAAGGAGTTAGGGGATTAAAAGATTATTGATCATGGCTGACAGATAAGGATTTCAAATCTTTTTCTTTAATATGATTTTTGAGCTGTCCACTGGTCGTTTTTTTCCCTCTAAAAATTTTCTGAAGAACAGAATGTGATTTAATATGCCTAAAGTAATTTTTAGAATATACTTTAATTAATTCGGCTTGAATCAATTTACTGTGAAGTGCTTCAAGTAATTGAAAAGTTGATATTTTAGCTTTAAAATACACAGGCTTTGTCTAAGACTAAGAAGGTGTTCAAGGTTACAACCCCTCATTCCTGTCCAAATGTATAGTGCCATCATTCAGTTCAAGTATTCTCCAATTGGGAAAATAATCTCCAAACTGGGAATGTGGTTTGATCTATCATGCAATATTACACATAGACCTTATTTATCTATTACATATATAATGACAGACATGATCTTGAACCCATTCTAAATATTTTAAAAAATCAAATATATCATGAATGTTGGAGGGGATGTGGGAAACCTGGGACACTGATACATTGTTGGTGGAGCTGTGAACGGATTCTGGAGAGCAATCTGGAACTATGCTCAAAAAGTTATCAAAATGTGCATACCCTTTGACCCAGCAGTGTTTCAATTGGGCTTATATCCCAAAGAAATCATAAAGGAAGGAAAGGGCCCGACATGTGCAAGAATGTTTGTGGCAGCCCTTTTTGTAGTGGCTAGAAACTGGAAACTGAATGGATGCCCATCAATTGGAGAGTGGCTGAATAAATTATGGTATATGATTGTTATGGAATATTATTGCTCTGTAAGAAACGACCAGCAGGATGATGTCAGAGAGGCCTGGAGAGACTTGCATGAACTGATGCTGAGTGAAGTGAGCAGAACCAGGAGATCATTATATACAGCAACAACAATACTAGATGGCGATCAATTCTGATGGACATGGCTCTCTTCAACAATGAAATGTTTCAAACCAATTCCAATTGTTCAGTGAAGAAAGCCACATACACCCAGAGAGAGGGATGTGAAATGTGGACCACAACATAACATTTTCATGCTCTCTATTGATGTTTCTTGTATTTCCTTTCTCTGATTTTTTTTTCTTGCAGATACGATTTTTCTTGCACAACAATGATAAGTTTGGAAATATGTATACATATATTCGATTTGTCAAGTATTTTAACATAATTAACATGTAGTGGATTTCCTGCCATTTAGGGGAGGGGTGGGGGCTAGGGGGGGAAAATTTGTAACAGAAAGCTTTGTAAGGGTCAATGTTGAAGAATTACCCATACATATGTCTTGCAAATAGAAAGTTTTAATTAAAAAAACCAAATATATCTACTTAGTCTATCATAGTTAACAAAATAAATTATGAATGGGTACCATAAATGCATTTTTTCTTCTCTGCACTGCAAATATAGTTTAATTCAAAAGAAAACCACAATAAAATATTTTCATTTTTTTCTAAAACAATAGGTCCATGCACTACTGCTTGGTGGCCCCAATAAATATTCCTACTTATATATATAAAACCAATGACCAAAATGTTACACAAAAAAATTTTTAACAAACATGGAAATGATTAGATCCTCATTAAATTCACACAAAATCTACATCGTGCCATTACCCTCTTTGAAATCTAATCCTTTGGATGCAAAATAAATTCTACTGGCACTTGAACAATCAATTTTTATGGGTTTAAATTAAATGCAGACTTGGCTTTAAAATGTTGATGCCATCTTACATAATGTTTTTTTATAAATAGCCAATAAATTAATAGAAAATAAAATGTGAATTCTAAAACAAGCCGCATGCCATTGCAATAGATAAAACAATTTCTAACAAATTTGAATATAGTTACTAGAGCTCTTGGGTTCAGCAAAAAGTCATGTCATTCACTTAAGAAGAATAGTAATTAGAAAATGTTCATGTGAGAAGTTTACCATTTATAACTTAAAGTAATTTTCAGCTGATATGAGGATTAAAATCATTCCCCTTATTACATTATAAAATAATATAATATTAAAACAAATTTAGGTCTCAGATGATGATACCTCATCTACAGTATTTTTTACTATGAAATTTTTTTTTACTGCCCTACATCAGTATTGGAAATGCACAGGAGTATAGATTTTAGAGCTGGGTTGGATTACCCATAAATATAGAATCATAGAGCTTGAAAGTTCTCAGTTCCTTTAATTAATTCTCATATAAAAATGGACCCAAGGCACTTCACTAAGCTCATTGTCCTCATTTGGACACATTCAGGGTTATAAAAGCTGTAAGAATGTCCTTAAACCACAGAACCTAGAATTAAACATAATACTCCAGATGAGGTTTGATGAAGGCACAGCACAGTGGAACTAAAATCTTATTCTTGGAAGTGATGGCTCTGAAGGCAGCTCCAAATCACATTCACTTTTGAGGCTGCCACATCATACTGCTGACTCACATTGAGTTAGCAAGGAAATAAAACAGAGTTGTCAAACACACAGACTACATCAGCCCACAACACTCTCAAATTCTGCCCAAACCAGATTAAAATGAAAGTAGGAAATACTTAACAAAATAAATAAAAATGCAATAAAATATAAATATTTAAAACTATATCAATATGCAGCCAGTAGGAAATCACTATATATGGATCGGTAGCCCTATTTCTAGATACCCTTACACTAAAACACTCAAGACATTGTTCAGAATAACTGGTAGAGCTAACCATCCCCAAATCATGACCATTTGTCTGAACACTCATAGGTCATTAATACAAAAGAACTAATATTTGCTTTTTATAACTCTATCTTGTTTTACTAATTAAGTCATATGCACTTCAAGAAAGCAGAGGGATGGAAAAAGAAGCATTTTAGAATAGCAAAACACACTGTACTTTTATTAGCTACTATAAGTTTTTTTAAATGATATTCATCAGATTTGTAAAAGTATGTCAATTATATTTAATAGATGGCATGGTTTGCTATGTTAATGGTACCAGAACACTTGAAAAAAAATTCAAGAATCTTTTAAAATTTAAGTCTAAATTAATACTTAAAGAATATAGCTATAGTAGAAACAACCTACTATCACTATGCATAGTAGGCATTTTATAATCATTTGTATAATTTAAAAGATTTAAACTTTTCTGGCAATTGAGTATAAATATATTAGTTATTATTGCCAATTTAATGGTACAGCTTCCATTTTTAAAAATTGGACTTATAAGTATAGATGGCAAGATACAAATGGAATGTTTAGTTTCATAAAACCAAGAAAGGTGACATTTTTTTATGACTGTAACTTTAACTCCTAGAAAGAATAGTGTCTGAAACATACTAGGTGCTTAGGAACAGATTTGAAATTGAAATGGACCTAAGAAGTCATCAAATGCATTGTTTATAGATCAGAAAATGGAAGAACTAAGAGATTGTGATACTCATCCAGGATCCCAGAGAGAGTGAACTTGACAAAGCAAAATTCAAAGCTCTTAACACTTTGTTTTAATGTTTAATAAATATTTATTGGATGGTAAATATTCTCTAAATTAAGAAAATAATTATACCAGGTCCAATAATTTACCAAATAAATAGTGGAAAGCATCAATCAGAACAATGCATATTTATTTCCTTATTTCTCTTTCTTTCTAAAATGAGTATTTAACATTTTTAAAAGAACATTTTATTAAAAGGAAAGATAAAAACAGTGAGAAACTCAAAATTAAAAACAAGACAAGACTTGTAAAGATTTTTAATCTATCATATCTTCCTCTTTTTTAAGATATCTTACAAACTGATACGTATTAGAAGAATGATAAAAGACTATTATGACAATATGTATTAGAAAATAATTTCCCCTTATGACAATGCATCTCTGGATAGGTTGCTTTCAGTTTTAAATCTAATTTTTCATTTCAATTTCTAAAATATAAGGGGTCAAGCTGTGTCTTATTCGAAGATAAGTTATGGGCAGATGTGACAGCTGTGGAATAATTCTCTGCCATATTATCTAAATTGTCTAAAGTTTTTGGACCATAGCCTGGTTGTGTGTAAAACATCCAGATGATAACCAGGATTAGTGAACATTAAAAATTACTGTTTCCATATTGTTGACATCGCTCTACAATGATCTAACATGTGGAAATCTGCAACTGTTATGTCCACAGGGACATTGGGTTCCAGTGACAGATTTCTACTCAATTCTTCAAGGTCCAGCCCAAACCTAATTAAACTTCCTCGCAGGAACAGATAGCCTAAGATCTTATTCTCTCCCAATGGGGCCTAACTGTAGGAACTACAAGCCAGACAACAAAGTACCAAGAGATCTTCCCTCTTTCCACCCCTGACAGAATACCAGGATTAGCCACTTGGTTTTTATACATGCCATGAATTAAACCTAAACACATTTCCTTCCTTGTGTGTAGTCTCCCCCAGTCATAATGTGATCTCCTTGAAAGCCGGGGCTGTCTTAATTTTCCTTTTATATCACCAGCATTTAGCCCAGTGCCTTGAGCATAGTAAGTGCTTAATGAGTGCTCTTCTATCTGATTCATTACACCAATATTCTATTACCTCCAAGATACTGGACCCAAGTCATGAACCATTTACCTGGACACTCATTAACAGAAACTACCTGACATTTACTTTTTATGTATCTATCTTGCTACCCCTAATTAAGTCATATGCTCTTCAAGGTCAGGGACTGCTCTAATTATTTTTTTAATCTCTGGACTCCAGCATAACATTTTACAGCTGTACATAATACTTAATAAATACCTGTCATCTTTTTTTTCTTAGATCCATGAATGCATTAGCATGGGGAATTACTAATATGGAAACTCTTTTCACAGATGGAAATGGACACTTCTATCACTTAAAATTTTGGAGAGTTGCCTGGGGGCACTGAAAGTTGAAGTGATTTGTCCAACATGACACAATCAATATTCCAGGTTTCCAGTCCTGGTTTTACTGATTCCAAATCTGTTATGCTATCCCATCAAGCTCTCTCGCTTTTGATTTGTGGATGATGAAAGAGAACTATCAAGTCCACTTGACAAAGTTAAGCTCCTGATGATTTTAGGAATGAGTCAGATTGAAAAGAAATAAGATTAATCCAACCAGCTTTGGGATCCACAGAAAGGACTCCAGGAATCTTGCGAGGATGCTGAGATAGACAAGCTGAGATATCTGAAAAATCAAATGCAGAGCAAGTCCAAAGAATTTCAGAGAAGGATGTTCTAGGTACCCACAGGGCTGTCATAGGGAACTCCAGCAGATCTAGGAAGAGTACTTACAATCCTTCCTAGTCCAGAAGGAGGAAAGGGACTAACAAACTAACTAACTAAAGATTAAGCGTACTTACAATCCTTCCTACTCCAGAAGGAGGAAAGGGACTAACTAACTAACTAACTAAAAATTAACCTTAACAACATGGAGACAGAAGCCACTTCACAAGACAGACACTATGAGCTCTAGGAAGGTATTGCACTAGTAGATGGGTTTAGGATTGTGAAAAATGGCCTAGACTCTATAACCCTTGCTGGGAGCTAAGCAATAATAGCACCTGAGCTCAACAACAGTGAGGAAGGAATCTAAGCAAGAGAAAGTCTGTGACAAGAAAGTGGACCCAGAGTTCTTTGAAAGAGGGGTCTTGGCTAACATACCCACGGCAAAAATGACACTGCCTATACTATTCAGTTGTGTAGCCTGGTCCAAGTAAATTAAACTTCCCACCCTAACCTTGATAAAGCTATTACAAGAAGCAAATCAAAGAAAACTATGAGGAAATAGCTTGCTTTAAGAGAGAAAAGAGTAAACCTGAAGAATAATAATGTTCCGTAAGACCAAATAAAGCCTCTAGGGGAAAAAAATGACTGGCCAAAGGGATTAGAAAAGTATCTGGAAGAAATAAAAGATACAAAATGAAATTTCTATGGAGGAAAAGATGGCAAGGAGAATTGATACCTTAGAATAGACAATGAAAATTCTTACTCAGGAATTAAATGTCCTGAAACTTAGAATTGGTTAGACAGAAAACAAAAATGAAATAAAAACAATGAAAAGAGCAAAACAAAATCAAAAGGCTAAAAAAAAAATAAACTTTAAATATTATGTCAAAACCTTTAATCCAGAAAACAGATCAAGAAGAGATAATTTAAAAATTATTGGATTAGGGGCAGCTAGATGGCACAGTGGATATAGCACCAGCCCTGAAGTCAGGAAGACCTGTGTTCAAATCTGGTCTCAGACACTTAACACTTCCTAGCTGTGTGATCCTGGGCAAGTCATTTAACCCCAATTGCCTCAGGAAAAAAAAACTATTGGATTATCTAAAAATGATGACCCCCTCCAAAATAATAAAAATTACAAGTAATGAAAGGCCATAGAAAAATAGACCAAAAATTAATTGGAAAATAGATAATCTAATCCTAAAGAATGGGTGGGTCAAATAACAAGGCATAGAAGCAATCAATAATTTCATGCAAGAGAATGGCAATAATGAGACAAATATCAAAACTTAATGGAATGCAACCAAAGCAGTTCTTAGGGGAAATATTATATCTTTACATGCCTACATGAATAAAAAAGAGAAAGAGTAGATTAATGAATTGAGCATACAATTAAAAGAACAAATTAAAAATCTTCAATTAAATGTCAAATTAGAAATCAGAGGAAAGAGTAATAAAACTGAAAGAAAACTATTGAAATAATGATGAAACTAAGAGTTGGTTTTATGAAAAAGCCAACAAAATAGATAAACTTTTGGTTAATTTGATTAGAAAAAGTAGAGAACCAAATTATCAGTATCAAAAATGAAAAGGGGGAGCTTACCACCAATAAAAAGGAAATTAAAGCAATAATTAGAAGCTATTTTGCTCAACTGTATGCCAACAAATCTGACAATCTAAGGGAAATGGATAAATATTTACAAAAATATAGATTTCCAAGATTAACAGCAGGGAGAATAAAATACTTAAATAGTCCCCATTTAAAAAAAAAGAAAATGAACAAGCCATCAGTGAACTCCCTAAAAAAAATCTCCAGGGCCAGATGGATTTATTAGTGAATTCTACCAAACATTTAAAGAACAACTAATTCCAATACTATGTAAACTATTTTGGGAAAATAGGGAAAAGAAGTCCTACCAAGTTCCTTTTATGACACAGATAATAGTGCTTATACCTAAACCAGGAAGAGCCAAAATAAAGAAGAAAATTATAGACCAATTTTTCTAATGAATATTGATGCAAAACTCTTAAATAAAATATTAACAAAAAGATATAGCAACTTATCATCAGGATAATACAACCAAGTGGGATTTATACCATGAATGCAGGGCTAGTTCAATATCAGGAAAACCATAGAAATAGTTGACTATATCAATAACCAGACTAACATAAATCATATAATTATCTCAATAAATGCAGAAAAAGCATTTGAAAAAAACATAAAACCCATTCCTGATTAAAAACATGCTAGAAAACATAGGAATAAATGGAGTTTTTCTTAAAATAAAAAGTTGTATCTATCTAAAACCATCAGCCAACATTATATGTAATGAGGATAAGCTAGAAGCATTCCCATTAAGATCAGGGGTAAAACAAGGATTCTTATTGTCATCACTATTATTGAATATTGTACTAAAATATAATATTTAGTAATAAGGGAAAGACATTGAAAGAATTAGAGTAGGCAATGAGAAAACAAAACTATCACTCTTTTTTTTTTTTTTTTGCTTTTTTGCTGAGGCAATTGGGGTTAAGTGACTTGCCCAAGGTCATGCTAGGGAATGTTAAGTGTCTGAGACCAGATTTGAACTCAGGTCCTCCTGACTTCAGGGCTGGTGCTCTATCCACTGCACCACCTAGCTGCCCCAAAACTATCACTCTTTAGTGAAAACATGATGGTATACTTAGAGAATCATAGAGAATCAATTAAAAATTATTAGAAACAATTGGCAACTTTAGCAAAGTTACAGGATATAAAATAAACCCACATAAATCATCAACATTTCTATATGTTACCAATAAAGTCCAGCAGCAAGAGATAAAAAGAGAAGTCCCATTAAAAATAATTGAAGACAATGAAAAATATCTGGGAGTCTATCCGCCAAGACAAAGTCAGGATTTTTATGAATACAATCACAAAACACTTTTCACACGAATAAATCCAAAGAATTAGAAAAATATCGATTTCTCATGAGTAGGCTGAGCAGATATAATAAAAATGACAATTATACCTAAATTTATCTATTTATTCAGTGCCATGCCAATCAAACTGTCAAAAAATCACTTTGTAAAGCTAGGGAAAAAAATAACAAAATTCATCTGGAAGAACAAAAGGTCAAGAATTTCAAGGGAATTAAAGAAAAAAAAGCAAAAGAAGCATTAATAGTTATAAAAATATTAAATAATCAGATTAACAATAAAGGAAATAGGCTATTTATTAACCTAATATCAGAAAAAGGAAATAAGTACATCTTAAATGAACTTCTAAAGGAAAAAATTCTAAGAAATGGATTTATATCTAATTAAATAATTTAATTAATAAGTTTTTTGAAATTAGAGAAGATATCCTTTCAGTGATGTAAATGTGCTTTTTATTTCTAAAAACTACAGAGCAAAATTCTGAATATTTCTGCAGAAGAATTAATCAAACATCATCAAACCAGATAAAACCATGTATTAGAAAGATTATATACTATGATCAGACTGAGTTTAAACCAAGAATGCAGAATTATTTCAACATGAGGAAGACTACAAAAATAACAAATCATGTTAATATAATAAAAGCCATATGATTGTATCAATACATTTTGTAAAAGCTTTTGACAAAATCCAGTACCCATTTCTATTTTTGAAAAAAAAAAACTTTAAGAAAGTATAGTAAACAATATCTTCAAAAATCTAACAGTAAACATTTAATGGGGGAAAGTTAAAAGCCTTCCCAATAAGAAATTAATGTGGAATATCTCCAGATTCCATAAAGAAATAGAATTTTAAGAATGTAGCATTGTAGCATACATAGGACTTTTCATTGACTGTCCCTCAAATTCAGGAGAATCCAGCAAAGAAGAACCAGGCAATTTGAAAGATGATGAAATAAATTGCTACAAAAAATGCACTTTTATTCTCAAATAGAAGAATATGACCCTTGTCTCTCTCAAATAACCTTCAATAATCACTTATATTTTAGTGGATCTGAGATTTTATCAATGTGAATACTTCTTCATCAATGCATAATGCAAACTATACAGTGTAATTTTAGTTCATGGCTCTCCTCCATAATCCTCTATGTGAATATGTTAGAGAACTTTTTCAAGATGTTATTTTTGTGGATGGTGAAATGATACTTCAACTGTCCGTTTGTTATTTCTAACTTTCATTACATAATCAGATCATTTCCTGTTCTACTCATGAATTCCCTTAAAACATCTTTAGTACCTGTCAAAGCACAGATCTGGTCAAAAACTTTCTATGGTTCTGTTGTTTCCAAGATAAAAATTAAAATTTCTAATCTTGGCATTAAAGATCTTCACAATCTGATTCTAGACCGAGTCTAGATACTTCTCTAGACTAATTTCAAAATCTTCTCATTCTTGAACTCTATCTTCCAACCAAAATGCCATTTCCCATGCATATGTGATACCCTCTAATAATATTAAGCATCATGAAGGCAGGCATGATTTTATTTTTATTCACAATTCTAGTGTTCAATAAATATCTGTTCACTTAAATTACTGAATTTTTGTGTTATCCCTGCTAAATTTACAGCAGTCTACTTATACCCATCACATGTACTTTGAATTGCTCTTTGAATTACATGTAGTTTTAATATTTCAAAAATTATGGGATTCTATGATTCATAGCCACATGGAAGCATGTTAATGTTGAAAAAATGAATTTTGCATCAGAGAGCAGCTTAAGATCATTTAAAGTATTGCCAATTTGACAAGTACAATAGGCTTGACTTTTCCTTACTTTTCTGAGTCTATATCAATGTTTGTCCACAGTATCTGTCCATAATACTGACTAATTCATTAAGTGATCCATTCAATTATATATCATAATCTAATAATATACATTTTGGCTTTTTGAGTACATGCATTTCAAGGCTGATTTATTAGATAGTTCTGGGTTTTGTCAAGGATACACTGTAATATTTAAAAACAGAAGCAATCAACAAAACAGTATCTGCAAACCAGTATAACTGGACAACTTTATTATTTACAAGAAATCTTTCTTTCATATGAACTTTGAACTGAATATAATCCAAAAATGGTCAATACCTTCAGTATTTGCCTCATTTGAAAATTATAATAGAAGATAATTAAACATTAAGTTGTCTATGTGAGTGCATCTTTCGAGGAAATCTGGATGATTTTAACATACATATATAATAGGAGAGATGCTTTGGAGGGGTTTGTAATTAGCAAATAATAAACAATAGGATCTATATTGTCTATACTTCTGTCAATTGTGTGACTGAATAAGTGAAACATTTCAGAAAATGTTCTTCAAAGCCTACTTTTTGAAACTCATCAAAATAAAATTTTATTTGATGAGTTTTAAAAAGTAGGCTTTGAAGAACATTGTCATAAAGATTTTCTAGAGAAGAGAAAGTAAGCATAAGGGTCAGTAGAATTTTCTTCTTAATCATAATCTGCAAATTTTTCCTATTTTGGGGGTATGTTTGACTCTCTGAGATAGTCCATAAGAGTGATTCCATAATTCTCTTAAAATTCTGTCATTTCTAGCATTCAATTTTGCATGAATTTGGTCTCTCTTGAATGCAATTGCAACTTCTTCATGTAACACACATCCAATCTTGCAGTGATGTCATCAAACATAAGATGTCTTGATTGAAAGATCTTGTCAAATTTTTCACAGACTTTCTCTAATTCTTTATGTAATGAAACAGATGTTACCACACAAACTATCTTTATGATATTCCTTTCTCTCACAATCAAGAGCATTGCAAGGGAAGATGAACAAGAATCCTATGAAATTATGTTTTTTGTAGCATTTGTTTGCCTCTGTGTTAGTTCCTCTCCACAATTTCTCTGTATCTCATTGCTATCATTTATAATGAAAATTTTCATTTTATTTTGCTTCTGTCCTTCAGTAGAATATCTGAATGAATTTAGGATTTCCATATCTAAACATTTTTACAAAGACAAAAATTTAGATTCTCAAGACTTTTTGGGTCCTTTCCCAATTGGCTCCGTCACCATTACTTTGAGAATAGAATGAGATTACACAGGACCACAGGAAATTTTCTTTTAAATATTTCTTGGATTGCCATGGCCATGGCCTAGCAGACAATCTACTTTTCTGTACTTATACTGAGGCTCAGGTAAAAGACACAATCTGTCATTGGAACCACAAATAAATACTTCCATTTTTATGGAACAAGCAAAAATATTTTACTCCACTAGGATAATCTTCAAGAACTTCTAATTATCTTAAAACCAAGATGAAGTAGTAAGGTAAGAATTTTATGGAAGTTCATCAATTACAAGGTTCTAAGATCTTTTATAAGTTATACCTAAAGCCTCAACGTCTTCCCCTTTTAAGTAATCAGATGAGATTGAAAGCAATGCAAAAGAATGAATTCTGAATTCTTCAAGGATAATTTTGCTATAAAAACAAAGCACCAAAGAATATTTACAATAGAAATAGATAGAAATGGAAATCAATCAATCAACAAGTATTTATTAAGCAACCAACAATTTTCTGTGCTAGGCAGTGGAAAAGTCATTTTATAGCAAAATAATTAATTAGGCAGAGGGGATAAAAAGACAAATCATTTCACTCTGAAATAATTAGACTTTTAAAGCTCAAAAAACCTTTGGAAGAATTTATATAGCATATATATGAATCTTCTCACTAAGAGCCTCTTGAAATTGTAAGGGCTGATCAGTTCTGCTATTCTTGCCAAAAAGACTTTTTTTGGTAGATATCAATTTTCTGCTCATACTCTCAACAGAAAAATGTATTCATTTTTATTAAGTATCTCTCCTGTCATTTCTTAATATTAATCAGTTCTCTTTTTTACAGTTGTTCCCTTTCATTTTTACTATACTAAAACTAAAGAAATGTATCTACAGTGACATAGGTAATCAATTCTAGTGAATTTCTCTAAAAGATGTGTTTGGGTAATTTTTTAAAAATTATCTTCTATGTCAACTTTGAAAGTTCATATGGGTTATTAGGATGGTAGTTCCCAGCAAAAGAAAAGCCTTCACAAATCATTATCCATTTGAGAAAATTTAGATTTTTTAGTAGGATTTTTCTGCTTGATTTTTTTAAAAAGCAGTTTCACATTAGAGAAAGCTAGTTTTTTCCACATTTTAGGATTTAGCTCTACTCTTTTTGTCACTGACCACACTCCCAAAAGAATTATAAATCATTTTGAATGAACATTGAGAGTGAGAGCCAAACTCTTGAGAATCCATAGCCACAAATTTTAGCCAAATACTTTTCTTTGAATACCAATTATGTCAAAGGATTTTCTAGTGTTGCTCTTACTTTTTCCGAATACGGTATTATCTAACTAAAGTGAAGTAGTGCTCCACACTCCCTTTTCAAACCAAATCCCCCAGAGAATATAATTTCCAGGACTTCATTTCACATTCTTTGCCTATGGTGATGGGAGGAAGGAACAGTGAGTTTGAAAGAAAACATATTCCTCCACTACCATTTTGTGAGCATTTGAAAAATTAGAAAGTTTTCAAATTGTGCCAATTAGGGATATTACACTTCTTCCTATTCCTACTCATTTTCAAACATATTTTCTTAGAAGAAAATAGACACAAATAAGCCCAATAAATTGTGATCTTGTAGCCTTGAATTTTTTTGCTTCTATCAATAGGAAATATTTTTTCCATTGCATTCTCTCTGAGCTCCTTCTATAAAAATAATTAAACATTTGCTCTTTATAGATGAAGGACATTTTTTTAATTGAAACGAAGCTGATTCAAATAAAAGACTTTAACCAACTGTATCCAGATAGGTGAATTGTGAACTTTCAGAGTAACAAGAAGGAACACACACACACACACACACACACGCATATAGATAAATATGACTAGCATGCCATACGCTAACATAGCCATCCATCACTCAATGCTTATTGTCTTAACCACACATGATCAAATTAAAGCAACTGGCAAAGCAACAGACATAAGTCAAACCAGAATCCCTGAGTGGCTTTGTTATCCTATTTCCACCGTCTGTAACAAAGAAGCCACGTATAAGACCTGGAAAGGTGATCCAAATATTAACCAGACATTCCAGCTGGTTTTGAATGTTCTCAGCTGTGTGTTTTTGTGAGGAACATGCTACTTGGAGCACAACGGCTTTCTGTAACATACATTCCTGCCAATGGCTGCTTGGTAATGGCGATAGAAATGTTTGGTGCCAAGCCCAGAAGCTGGGTTAGAAATAATTACCCCACCCTTTCTCGGGATCAGAAGGAAGAGAGTGCTAAAAGCAAGGAATATGTAACTGTTTAAGTCATGGTAGTAAAATGTATTTTTTCGTTTTATTTTTTTTTTTTTTTGCTTTCTGCTTGTCTGCAGTCTCATTTTGCAGAGATGACTCAGCCACCGTAAGCATGGACCTCAGAAGAAAAGATTTTGCTGCTTGGAAGCTCCTGCTGTTCTATTCACATCTCCATAGGTCTCTTGGAATGCTAAATTATATGCATACAGATATGCATATTCATATATGTCATAAATAATTTTTCTCACTGTCCATCTTGCCTTTCTTCCCCTCAAGTCGAGTAAAAAACAATAAAACTAAATAACCTTTTCACTTGATCTCTGCTAAGCTTTTACATGCAAATTTCTTTTTATGTACTATAATTTCCAGTGCTGGATGCCAGTAGTGAAACAGACTTATACATAATGTATAAGTGAAATTAGGGCAAACTGCATTTCTCCAAATTCATCATGCTTGATTTTAGTATCACAGCAGTGTTTTGCTTTTCAAGGGTATTTTTTTTAATCAGAATCAGGGCAGTGGGAAAGCATGCAGGGAAAAAAAGGAGATTTTCTAGAAAATCTGAATAAACATGCATTCAGACGTTGCTTTTCAAGCAGGTGTTTTTCAAAAAGATCTAAGATTTGTGTGGTTTTTTTCTCCCAGAGTTTGCAAAAGCATTTTATATTCAAATTCTTTTCTTTTCCTCTTCCCATATGCTGTATTTAAATTAAATAGGTATTACAGACCAAATTACAGAAATAGATTATTTAGAGAAGGTTAATATGAATAAAAACAGTGGCACAGTGGAAATTTGATGTCAGGTGAGTTGGGTTCAATTCTCAGCTCTGCCACTTGTCACATATGTGACTTTGCCTATCTCACTTAATCTCTCTAGACCTCAACTTCTTATAAAATAAAAGATCTACATCTGTTCTTTAGTTATTTCAATCATGTCCAGCTCTTCAGATTTCAATTAGGATTTTCTTGGAAGAGATATGGGAGTGGTGTGACATTTCCTTCTCCAACTCATTTTACAAATGAGGAAATTGAGACAAACAAGGTTAAGTGACTTTCCCAGGATCATACAGCTAGTAAGTGTCTAAGATCACATTTGAATTCAAATCTTCCCAACTCCAGCCCCAGGATGCTGTGCACTGTGGTGCTACTTAGTAGCCCAGTTATACATCTAAAACCTTATGATTTTGTACAAGTCAAAGCTTCTTATATTATGGGTTGTAACTTTGGCAACAGTAAAATGTATTAAATATTCCACTAAGATTTATTTATGTAAAAATAAACAAGCACATCTATCTCATGCAAATTTGCTTTCATCTTTAATAAGTAGTAAAATTATATGTATACCAAAGAATTGTTATAAAATAAGTCTCTCTATGATTTATTATCAGAAAATGTTTGATTTGTATATCTACTTTATATACCTATACACCTGGAGTTGCATAAAAATTTGTCAGGCAAAAAGGGGTTGCAAGTGGAAAAAGTTTAAGAAGCCCTCTTCTAGGTATTGATAATTATAAAGAACTATCTCTTTTTCTCTGCTCTTTATACAAGTTGCCCCACATTACTATTCTAATAGCAAATAGGTGTTGTCATATAAACATATCTGCTGGATTGGCTAAAATGACAGGAAAAGATAATGATGAATGTTGGAGAGGATGTGGGAAGGCTGGGACACTAATGCATTGTTGGTGGAATTGTGAACGGATCCAGACATTCTGGAGAGCAGAAATTATCAAACTGTGCATACCCTTTGACCCAGCAGTGTTTCTATTGGGCTTATATCCAAAAGAAATCATAAAGGAAGGAAAGGGCCCCACATGTGCAAGAATGTTTGTGGCAGCCCTTTTTGTAGTGGCTAGAAACTGGAAACTGAATGGATGCCCACCAATTGGAGAGTGGCTGAATAAATTATGGTATATGAATATTATGGAATATTATTGTTCTGTGAGAAACGACCAGCAGGAAGATTTCAGAGAGGCCTGGAGAGACTTGCATGAACTGATGCTGAGTGAAATGAAAAGAATCAGGAGATCATTATATACAGCAACAACAATACTATATGATGATCAATTCTGATGGACATGGCTCTCTTCAACAATGAAATGTTTCAAACCACTTCCAATTGTTCACTGAAGAAAGCCATCTACACCCAGAGAGAGGGATGTGAAATGTGGACCACAATATAACATTTTCATACTCTCAATTGATGTTTGCTTACATTGTGTTTCCTTTATCTGATATTTCTTTCTTGTAGATACGATTTTTCTTGCACAACAATAAGTGTGGAAATATGTATACATATATTCAATTTGTCAAGTATTTTATCATAATTAACATGTAGTAGATATCCTGCCATCTAGGGGAGGGGTGGAGAGTAGGGAGGAAAAATTTGTAACAGAAAGCTTTGTAAGGATTAATGTTGAAGAATTACCCATACATATGTTTTGCAAATAAAAAAAAATTAAAAAAACATATCTGCTGGTGTGTATCAGCACATATGTCTGTTGCTGTTTACAAAATATCTGTTATACTAAGTACTTGTTTGGTATAATTGTTTTTCTGTTTTCATGCATCAGTTGAAGTATCAAGAAATGTTGAAAAGAGATTCCAATTAAAAACGAATTTGGGGAAGTACAGGGATCCATGAATAGAGGAAAATAGTCATTTAGAATGTTTAACACCTCAATCTGTCTCCAGTGACTGATGAGTGTCTATTTTGGGGGTGGGGGGAGAACAAAGCCAAGATGGTGAGAAAAAGCAGTGACTACCTGAGTTCTTCCCTAAATCCCTATAGAGCTTTAAATAATGTCACAAAACAATTATCGAAGCAGCAGAACCCACAAAAGGACAGGGTAAAAATAATTTCCCAGCTAAACGTAACTTAAAAAGTCAGCAGGAAAGGTCTGTTGTATCTGCATGCATTAATTGCAGTCCAGTAAAGGCTATACCAGTATAGACCTAGCCCCAAAAGACCAAGAGCAAACCTTAGGAGTTAGGTACTGAACCATCATCAGCAACCCCTGCTTCAGAAGCTCTTGGCCCTGGTAAAGGGGTCAAACAACTTATCAGAAGAAAATTACAGAGGTCTATTTGCAAGCACTGGGGGCAGGAATCTGTTGGTTTGTCAATACTTGGATCTGAGTCAGTCCTAGAAAGCAGTCCCAGGTGGTAAGGGGAGCACTAGCAGATCAGAGCTTAAGGCCACAGTAGAGCAGGAACCCTTCTCAAAGTTTCAGGGCAAAAAAGAGTCCTTGTGGTTGCTCACAGACCAGAATACAGGTCAAAAGAGTAGTAAATATACCTTTTCTTAGATCTTACCACCTAAGAAGGACTGAAAACTTACAGATCCCTAGAAGTATCTTTGAAAACACAAAACACATGAAGCTTCTTAGGAAAGTGAGCCCTCTACCCTGGAAGCAAAGCCTTACTTAACATAAAATTAAAAGTCAAAAAAATAGGCTAGGAAACTAAGCAAACATCAGAAAAAAATCCTGACAATAGAACATTGCTGTAGTGATAAGGAACATCAAAGCACATTCAGAAGAAGATAACCAAGTCAAAGCTCCTACATCCAAAGCTTCCAAAAAAAAAATGTGAATTGGTCTCAAGTCATAGAAGAGCTCAAAAAAGGATTTTGAAATTCAAGTAACATAGGTAGAGGAAAATTTGGGAAGAGAAATGTGAGTGATACAAGAAAATCATGAAAAGTATGTCAGCAGCTTGGTAAAGAGTACATACACACACATACACACACACACACACAATACTGAAGGGAATAAGACCTTAAAAAATAAAGTAGGCCAAATGGTAAAAGAGGTACAAAAAGCCAATGAGGAGAAGAATGTCTTAAAAAACACAATTGGTCAAATGGAAAAAAGGACATAAAAATTCACTGAAGAAAAAAACTCCTTAAAAAGTAGAATTGAGGGGGCGGAGCCAAGATGGCGAACTGCGAACAGCTTTCTCTGTGAACTCCCTCCGACATTCCCTCAAACCCAGACATAGTAAGCTTTAAAACTGGTTTCTGAGTGAGGTCCTCGCCAAGCATTTGGACTACAACGCACTTCTATAAAAGATCTACCTTGAAAGAACTCCGGAGAAGGTTAGCCTCAGGGGAAATCGGCCTCTGGTCGCGATCGGACTCCAGCCGGGGCGGAAGTCAGGGCTGCGATAGAGGGGCGGATTTTGGGCACCCAGGAAGCCCCTGGGAGACGCCTGGGCCACTTTGCTCTGCTTGCAGGCAGGTGCTTTGGCAGATCTGCCTTTGGAAGGGGGTGGATCGAAAACAGCTGAAAACGTGGTCCTGGTGCGAATCTAGCCCGACCAGCCTCAGACCGGAAGTCAATT
>JAJPUD010000390.1:540148-654443 GCA_023553655.1 Myrmecobius fasciatus | reverse complement strand
AGAGAGAGAGAGAGAGAGAGAGAGAGAGAGAGAGAGAGAGAGAGAGAAAACAGAATAAATGGCCAGGGTAAGGGAGGGATAGGATGGTGAGAAATAGTTAGCAATAAGTACAAAAGCAGTTTTGAAGCAAATTTCTCTGATAATGCCCTCATTTCTCAAACATAAAGACAACTGAATCATATTTATAAAAATAAGATCCATTGCCCAATTAATATATGTTCATTTCATAAGATACAAACAGTTTTCAGAGGAAGTAATCAAAATTATCTATAGCCATATGGAAAATGCTCTAAATCACTATTGACTGGAGAACTGCATATTAAAACAGTTCTAAGGTACTACCTCATACCTATTTGACTAATAGAGCAGAAAAGGAAAATGACAAATGTTGGAGGGAATGTGGGGAAAATGAGACATTAATGCCCTCTTGATAGAGCTGTAAACTGATTTCAACCATTTTGTGAAGCAATTTGGAACTATGCCCAAAAGGCTACAAAACTATATTCTCTGACTTGGCAATACCACTACTAGATCTGTATCCCAAAAAAGATAAAAATCAAAAGTAAAAGGGCCTAAAAGTACAAAAATATTCATAACAACTTTTTTCTGGTGACAAAAAAATAGAAATTGAAGGGATACCCATCAATCAGGGAATAGCTGAACAATTTGTGACATTTGGTTGTAATGGAATAGTATTGTGATATAAGAAATAATGACAGAAAAAAGATAATGATGAATGTTGGTTGTTGTCCTCCATTCTCAAAGAGGACCAAAATGACATCATTATGTTAGAGTCAAGTTGCAGTGTGTCAGATTATGACTATCAGATTAATACAAACTCAAATGTTCTGCCATAGGTTGGACACAAATAGTCCCTATCAACACTTAAGGTTACATCTTTGTGCATCTCATGTTTCTTTGGAGTTTTTTAGAGCTAATTCAATTCTGCCTTGTTCATAGAGCATATCACCCTCTCTGATAAGGGCATGCCATGAATGCTGGAGGGGATGTGGAAAAACTGGGACACTAATGCATTGGTGAACTGACCCAGCTATTCTGGAGAACAATTCAGAACTATGTCCAAAGGGCTATTAAACTGTGCATACCCTTTGATCCAGCAGTGACACTATTGGGTCTGTATCCCAAATAAATCATAAAAGAAAGGAAAGGACCAACATGTGCAAAAAAATGTTTGTAGCAATTCTTTTTGTGGTGGTAAGGAATTAGAAATTGATGTATGATCATCAAATTGTGGAATGGCCGAAAAAGTCAAAGTATATTACGGTAATGGAATATTATTGCTCTATAAGAAATGATAAGCAGGCAGATTTCAGAAAATCCTGGAAAGATTTATATGAACTGAGGCTGAGTGAAGTGAGCAGAATCAAGAAAATGTTGTACACAAAACAGCAAGATTATGTTATGATCTACTATGATAGGCTTGGCTCTTCTCAGCAACACATTGATCTAAGACAATGCCAATAGATATGAGATGGAAAATGGGAATATGCATTCAGAGAGAGAATTATGGAGACTAAAGGTGGATCAAAGCATACTATTTTCACCTTTGTTTGATTTTTCTTTCTCATGGTTTTCCCCTTTTGTTCTGATTTTTATTTCACGAAATCCCTAATATGGAAATATGTTTTAAGATTACTGCAATATCAGATTGCTTGCTGTCTTGGGAAGGGGAAGAGACAAGGGAGAATGGGAGAAAAAATGGAAACAAGCTTAAAATCTTACAGAAATGAATATTGAAAACTCTTTCTATGTAATCAGAAAAATAAAATACTAATGAATTAAAAAAGAAAGAAAGAATGAACAGGATGCTCTCAGAAAAACCCAGAAAAATTTCCATAAGCTGATAGAAGGTGAAATGCACTGTGTACAAAGTAACAGCAGTTTTTTAAGAAGATAAGCTATGAATGACTTAGCAATTTTCAATAACATAATGATCTAAGACAACTCTGAAGGACTTCTGAAAAATGCTATCCATCTCCAGACAAAGTACTGATGGTGTCTGAATATTAAAGGAAGCATACTAGTTTTTATTTTATTTTTCTTTTTTCTTAATTAAAACTTTTTATTTGCAAAACATATGTATGGATAATTCTTCAACATTAACCCTCACAAAGCTTTCTCTTACAAATTTTTCCCCCCTACTCCCCACCCTTCCCCTAGATGGCAGGATATCCACTACATGTTAATTATGTTAAAATACTTGACAAATCAAATATACATATACATATTTTATTTTATTTTTCTTTAGGTTTTTTTGGTCTTTGTTTTTCACAACATGACTAACATTAGAAATGTTTAGTATGAAGACACACACATATATTATATTAAATTGCATGCTTTCTCAATGTTACTTAAAATTTTTGAAAATGAATGTTTAAAATTGTTTTTACATGTAACTGAGGGAAAATAATATGCTAAAATTTTTAAGAGTGTCTTTTTTAAAAAGAGAATGAAATGGTGATTTGTTATTTCACAAGAATTAAAATCACTGCCAACTTTCTTTCAGAGTAATAACAGCATCTCTCATTCCCTGAAAGAAATCTGCTCTTTTCTGAAATGGTCTCACAAATGTTTTCATTAGAACTGTACATCAAACATTATTTTTTTAAATTCCTTTTTGTAGGTTAGAGAACCTCTTAGTTTTATGCTTGTAGTATTTTGAAGAAATTCTAAAAATACTGCAATTCTGTTTTTAAGTTGGCATTGGTTGATTTTACTTTTTCCTATTATTGTTTTTTCTAGCCTTTTATGAGGCTACTAAAAATAATAAATGGCTGACACTCTTCTTTAATATTCTCATTCCCTTCAAAATAAAAAGTAAACAAATGAAAATGTAAGAGTCCTAGAACTTCTTGGGCATCACATTTTCTAACTATACCCTGATGATCCAATGGATCCATGATCTGGTCAATGTGTATTCTATCTCTGATAGTGGAAACTATGAATTATTCCTGCCTGCCTAAGCATTGCTTTTTGGATAATTATCAAAATCAACTCTTTGGAGACTACTGTGCTCTATGACTGACAGCTATACAAAATCATTATAAGAATAATGATGTTGCCCCTAGCCCACCATTTTATGGAGGTGGCAGGTTCCTAGGTGGTTATATATTAGATATGTTTTCCAACTTTTTCAATATATCAATGAGTTATTCTTATGTTTTCTTTTTCCCCTCTAAAAAATTATTTCTTATATGGGATGATTTCTGAGAATGGAAAGGGGAGGAAAACCTGAGTTAACTATGGTGATTTAAGAAAAAGAAGACATCAATAAAAACTTTTTAAAATGGTGTTGAAATGATGTCTTTGCTTCAAGAAGAAACCTAAGGTCATAGGAAGGACTTTGCCATTAATCTAACTTCATCAGTCCATTCTCCTCTGCCGTGCAATTCTATGCCCAATTGATAGTTCACTTACAGGTGAACAAGAGCTTTGAGTTGTCCATTAAATTGTTTATCATAAGTCTTCACAAGAAGATATTCTTTATCCACTTGATCTCACTTGATCTTACTTATGAAGTTCTGCAGTATTCTGGAGGCTTGAATACCACCCACAAAGAGGAGCATCTGGGGGACCTCCCCACCTATTGTTAATTCATCTTAGCTCTGGACTTCACATTGAACTCCATTATCTATGACAGTGGCAAATTTTAACAAGCCTATGTTTCTTTCTTTTATTACCTGCTTGATATTATTAATCAGAAAATAGAACAAAGTTGTCTATGATATTCCTTTTCTCAAGTAATATATGTTTTTGGCATATGCAAGAGGCACATTCTATTAGATGAAAGCATTTAAGGTATTTTTAAGTAGTCAGGTAGCAATACTCACAGAGGGAAATTGCATTTTCTGTACCTTTCAGTCAGGTGATGACTAGAAATATGTAGTTTGCTGTAGACTATCATTCATGGATGACAGGGTGTTTTTTCATCTTTATTAAAGAAGGCCTTAGTAAATATATGTATTATGCTCATGAAATTTGCATAAGTAGGTAAGTGGGTTGGCAATTTTTAATATTTTCTTAATCACTTTACTTGGTAAAAATAATGTCTGAGGTTTTTTTTCCTAAGTCTTTAGTATTTTCCTATCTTTCAGACTTTTAAAAAAATATTAATTCCTCCATGCCATGTCTTCAAAATGCTCACATTCATCAAAAACTACCTTTGTGTCTACTTAGTCTAGTTCACCTGTTTCCCCCTTATTTTGATTACTTCCATTTCAACTTTCTCATGCAGAAATGGATGAAAGATTCCAAATGTAGTAGTTATATTGTCTTTGACGGTGAAAAGAATTTGTTACAAAAATCTTTACAGGTCTTTTCCATTTTTTTCATCTAGTAGTTGTCCTTCCTTCTAATTTTATCCTTAAATATACCTTAAGTTGATTTTGCAAAGTTATTTCATTTGCCATGTTTTCTTTGGGCATATTTTTCTCTTCATTGCTTCTTACTGTTCTATGATGGTTTAGTCCTTTATAGTCTCCCACCCACCCCCATTTTCTGTAAAATTTTGCAAATAATTTTAAACTATAAACTGTATTGCCCTTGGCTGTCACATCTGTCAAGTTGGCAAAGAGATTAAATGTTATTCGGCTGAGGTGGTTTCTAGGCTCTTTTCATCCTCTCATTATGGCCACTGATTTACAATGTCTAAATTTCTTTGGGACATGTTTATTACCTATGATAAAGTTCTTTTCTCCATCTATTTCCCCATTTTAACATCTCCATTTTGTTTAAAATCAAGCTATTATAATTGTTTTAATTACATCAAATACTTATGATGAAGCTCTTTTCTCCATCTATTTCCCCATTTTAACAGCTCCATTCTGCTTAAAATCAAGCTATTGCAATTGTTTTAATTGCATCAAATACTTTTGTCTTATTTATTTTTTTTGTTGTGGGTTAATTTTGATCTTATTTTTAGAATGCTTCCCCCCCCCCAATCTGGTGCCTCTTGAATATCTTCTTCAATACGGCATTTGTAATATATAAGCATGAGGGTTCTGTGTAGTGCAAAAGCCTTTAGTTACCTCCTTTCTTAATTCTGAATAACATTTTTCAATGTTTGGGTCATACTCCCCATACCCATCTTTATATTAAAATCACTATGAACAAGTTAATTTGTAGGTCCTTTATAGAATTTTTCTTTATCTCTTCATCCTCTGCAACAGAGATTAATACATACATTAGCTACAATTATTTTTATGGTGGTCTTTTTTGTAAATATTTATCATGAACACAGCAAAAAGAGGTGGCCAAATGAAATATGAATTGATTTTTCTTACTGCCAATAGACACAGTGGTATTGAGCTTTAGAATGAATAAGTGAGAATCTATTTTTAATTTTGAATAAAAATAGATAACTTACTTTTTATCTTGGATAAGAATTTAAAATAAATGTTGATAATATTTCTGTACAGTAATCTGATTACATGAAATATACTCATCTTTTCTACCACATAAATTGTTTGGGTTAGAGCATAAAAATTATTGTACTCTTAATGAGTTGGAATTTCATGGAACAATAGAATTTAAACATGCAACAGTTTTCCAACAGGTAATAAAAAAGGCTAAATATTCTCCCTTTTTCCACTTCAAGATTTCTAAGGGGAAAAATACCCACATATTGCCCACATCATTGTAATGGCACATATGTAATAAATTAAAGAGTTTTTTCTCATTAAAAAAGATGCTTTATACATCATTCTTTTTATTGCTGGGTTGTGTTTACTTTTAATTACTCTTAATTTTTTGAGTAAAAAATTGTGGAACTTGGAAATTCATTCTGAAATACTGCTCTTAATTGGCAAAAGTCACATTTACCATAATACTACTATATAATACAATAATAATAAGCATAGAAAATCAAAGTTGGCATGTGTTCAAGATTAATTTTTTTAAAGAAAATTTAGATAAAATTAAGAAATTTTAAAGAACATATTTCTTACTTTCAGGCCTGTAATCCAATGAAAATTACTAAAACAAGCAAAAAATACAAAAAGTCTTATTGCCCCTGCATTATTTGTCATTGAAGTAGAATCAATTGCCTGATAACTGAGGGAAAAAAAACTAGAATTTCCTCATTTGGAGATAGTAGACTTGGATCTAGTTCTTGGCTCTATAGTGATCTCGAGATAGTATCCAAGCAATCTGTCACAAGCTATTTGACCTACAAAATAAAGATAATTATATGCCTCCAAAAGGAAATTTTTTAAATGACTCAGGGAATTAGTTATAACTAATTCTGAAGAGCAACAAAGTATTCAAATGATAGTGTGGATTTAATATGTGATTAAAGAGCCTCTTTCCCTAGAGTAAGTTCTTTTTAAATTGAATATAAAATATCATTTAAAAGTCTAAATGCACAAGCTGAACTGAACAGAGCTTTTAAATTTTGAACAATGCTGCTGCCAAGATTCCCTTCTCTAGGAAGAAAATACAAAACAGCACTAAGGATGACTGAAAGCTGTTTTGGAAGTTTAACTTTGTGGTGTTATACTTATATTTGTTAATGTCCTTTTGAATGAACAGGCAGTTTTCAGACAAAGTGATCAAAGCAATATATAGTCATAAGGAAAAAATGCTCTAAATCACTATCGATTAGAGAAAGTCAGATTAAGACAATTCTGAGGTATCACCCCACACCTTTCAGATTAGCAAATGTGACAGAAAGGAAAAAAGGCAAATGTTGGAGGGAGTGTGGAAAAACCAACACTATTGTTCTGTTGGTAAAGTTGTGAACTGATATAATCATTCTGTAGAGCAATTTGGAACTATGCCCAATGGGCTATAAAATCATGCATACCCTTTGACTCAACAAAACTGCTACTATGTGTGTGTCCCAAAGAGAGGAGAAAAAAAGGAAAAGGAAAAGGATCTACATGTATAAAAATATTTTAAGCAGCTCTTCTTGTGGTAGCAAAGATTTGAAAATTGAAGGGATGCCCATCAGACGACGGTTGAACAAGTTGTGATATATGACTGTGATGCAATAATATTGTGCTATAAGAAATAATTAACAGGATGCTCCCAAAAAAACCTGGAAAGACTTACATGAACTGATGCAATGTGAAATGAGCAGAAGCAGCAGAACACACTTTCCATAGAAAGAGCAATATTGTACAATGAAAACTTCAAATGGCTTACCTATTCTCAACAATACAGTAATTTAAAAACAATTATGAAGGAATTATGGTGAAAAATGCTATCAATCTCTAGAGATAGAATTGATGGAATCTGAATACAAATTGAAACATACCTTTTAAAAATTATTTTATAGTGGGTTTTTTTGGCCTGCTTTTCTTTTACAATGTGATTTAGAAATAATATGATATTCATGGCCACACATGTATAACCTGTATCAAATTGCTTGCCTTTTTAATGACAGAAGGGTAAAGAAAGAAGAAATAAAGAATTTGGAACTCAAAATTTAAAAAGATAAACATTAAGAAAGTGTTTTATGTGAATTGGGGGAAAATAAAATATTAATTTTTAAAAAAGAAAATATCCTTTTGAGTTGTAGAAGCTTGAACACTATACCTGTATATTCAGATTAGTGACCAAGCACACTTCCCAACAGATACACACACACACACACACACTCACTCACTCACTTTTGTACATGACGAAGTTTGGTTTTTTTTTTCCTGAGGCAATTGGGGTTAAGTGACTTGCCCAGGGTCACACAGCTAGTAAGTATCTGAGACCAGATTTGAACTCAGGTCCTCCTGACTTCAGGGCTGGTGCTCTAACCACTGCGCCACCCAGCTGCCCCATGATGAAGTTCTGATTAACAGAACTCAATTTTGCTACAACTAGTAAAGCTATGTGAATTAGAAGAAAGTTGAGCATTTTGTAGATTTACTCATATTGGAGAAACAAGAGTCTCCTATACTTTGTAAATAAAATCATCTTGGCAGAAGAAATAAATGTAATAGAAATCAGCATTGATTCTAAATTAGGGTCCCCTATTAGCATTATGCATATAAATGTGCATGAGCATACACATTCATTTTTTTTTCACAAAGGTTGACACAGCCTACAAATTTTCCTTAGTTATACAGAATTAACAATTGACAGATGTGATATCTCTATGGATTTAAAGTTGAATCAAAAAGCATTTATTAAGGGATTTCTATGTTTCAGGTACTGTACAAAGGGCTGAAAATATAAATATTAGCAAAAGGAAAGATGGTTCCTGGCCTCAAGAAGACAATTCATAAAAGAAATATGAAAAGGAAGGAAGGGATGATAGAAAGAGAGAGAGAGGAATAAAGGCATGAACTGAAAGAATTCTGAATCAAAGAGGAATTTATTTCAAGTTTCAATCCCATCCTTGCCATTTACTATCTTTATGATCATGGGAAAGTCACTTAATCTCTCTAGGACTCAATTTTTTAATTTGAAAAATAAGGAAGTTGGACAAGTTTGTCTCTACATTCCTTCTAGTTCTGAATTTATAATTCTATTATCTGACTATCAGGAAAATTTATTCTACAAAGACTTTTATCTGGAAGATATTTTATAGTTTCATTCTTAATTTTCAATCTTTCCTGGCAATTTAAAATTTATATCCTTTATTACTTTAAATGTTATTCTGTTAAATAAACAAACTAGTAGTATATGACTTCAAAATAAAATGTTAATGTCTATAGAATGATGATTAAAAGAGTTTGCTGATCAATTTGACAAGCTGTTAGGCTAATGAATCGTTGGGGCTTTCATTGTAGCTTCCTATGGATGTGACCCAGATCATTCTCTTTGAGAAGATTGAAACATGATTATTGATACCTTACTTAAAATAAGGACTTTCCCTAAGTCTTTATTGATTAGGGACAAATTGATTGGCTTGGCATGTTGTAAACTGATTGAAGATAAACTAATTGGAGCTGAGGGGCACTAATCCCACCTCCTCAAATTACGCGAGCCAATTAGAATGCTTTTGCCCTTATGTGGAAGCTCATTACACCTGTCTATAAAAACAGTGTGACTCTGGGATAGTTCTAGCAGCTTGTCCAGTAAGGCTTTTCTGCCTTGGTGGGTTTAGAATCTCCTTTTAAAATTTTCTTTCCCCCAAGTTTTATCTCTTTAATCAGAGTGAAAGTCCAAACGTAGAATTTTCCTTTTAACAATCTGGCAAGCAGGAGACTTTTTTAGGACCCTTTGACCTAAATATCATTGAGAGCAAGTTGGTGCTGGGTCCTTTACCTAATCTCAAACTGGAATGGACCCTATCCCAGGCATTAGTTAGCTGTTAATTCTCCAAAATTCAAGAAGGATAAGGAGAAATAAGTCCCAAACCCAAATTGATTCTTTCTCATTTGTGCACAAAGAAAACGAGCAGTTCATGTGAGAAAGGGCTGTTGTACAGACCCTTACACAACATTAGCTTGCCTAGGGACAGAAAGGTTAAGGGAGTACTAGCACCAGTGTGGGGTTGGCACAGAATATGGTTCCTGCTGATTACCCCTTAGGCAAGCTATTAAAAGGTTGGGAAAAGGAAAAAGCTGCTAAATTGATAGCAAACATCCAGGACAAGACAGGACTCATTAACCAAGTTTTGTAATTATGGGTAAGACATTTGCTCAAATAAAAATGGAATTTTTATTACCAACTGTGTGTGTTACAACCAAACTTAAAAAAAAAAAACCTAAAGTCTAGGGTAGGGGGGAAAAAGCTATGCTGAGACAGCAGAGAAAGGGAACTTAGAAGGATGAAGAAGCTTAAGGAAGCCACAGGACAATTGTCAGTAATATTAAGTAGATTTTCTCACTCACTTTTGATTAGGTTTTCAGTGGGAGAGGAAAAGGAAAAACTGAGATTTGGTCTTTCTCTCTACCTTCATAGCATTGGTCAGATTGGAGTTTGCAGAAAAAGACAAGAAGAAAAAGAAAAGTCTTTTTCTTGGTTTGTAGAAATTTGTGGCATAATTAATCAGAAACTAAAGGTTTGTGACTGAAATGTAATGTTTACTATAAATTTCCAAATTATTATTTAAAGATTTTTGTAACGGCTAGTAGATTTTTTTGGAGGTTTGACTAGCATATAATTAAGGGAAAAAATGAAATGGACTTACAAAATAATGAAGATAAAGAGAGGTGGTATAAAATGAAAGGTTAATTTCAAGGTTGGTAGGTTTTAATTAAAGTTCACTGAATAAATACAAATGGAAAAGGGAGAGAAAAATTAAGTAAATAGGGATGAGTGAAGAATGGGTAGAAAGCTAAAGAAAGTTGGATTCTAGGAGCAGCTAGGTGGTGCAGTGGCTAGAGTACCAGCCCTGAAGTCAGGAAATCTGAACTCAGACACTTAACACTTCCTAGATGTGTGACCCTGGGCAAGTCACTTAACCCTAATTGCTTCAGCAAAAAAAGAAAAAAAAAGTTGAATTCTGGATGCAAGGATCCTTCTTGAAAAGAAAGGGTTTTGGAAAGACATTTAAGAAGAATTTGGTTTTGTTGGGATAAAAAGGATTTGAGAAATTTTTAAAGAAATACCAGTTAGCAAAAATAGATAGTATTCTATCAAGTAATGATGCTGATCACATGGAAATTCTTTGATGTAAATTTGTAACACGGAATTATTTATTGTAGCATAATAATGCTCTGTCCTTGAAAGGCCATTCAAAGGACAAATCCTAATCATTAGAACCTCATCACCAGAGGAGAGATTGGATTATGAGCATGCCGAGTGAAGCCCCTCCAGTACTTGGGTTTCCCACTTTAAAATTGAAAAACTTGGTGGGAGGTAAGGGGAAGGTGAGATTTGCACTTTATATAACCTCTTAAAGGGGAACTGGTCTGGCTCATTTGGTGATTTTAAAGCAAACAAAAAGGTTATGGGGAGGTGAGAGTGCTACCACATTTTTTTTAACATGAGCTAAATGAAAGCAGATTCTGAAATCTGAGGTGGTAGCAGTTAATAGCCCTTGGAAAATTTGAGGTTTTGAACTAGTGATTATAAATTATTAATGATTATAAATCCAAATTTGATTTGGTTGAAATTTGTTTTGAAACTAAATTATGATGTGATCTCATTTAAAGTCATATGGATTCTCCTCTTAGGATAATTGTGGAAAATCAGAACTTAATGCAAAATATATTTACTATTTGGCATTAAGACAATACTGGAGGAAAATCCACGGATCAGGAAAATTTGAGTTCAAATCTAGTCTTAGAAATTTATTAGCCATGTAATCTTAAGAAAGTTACTTCATCTCTGTCCACAAAAGTTTCCTAAATGATAAAGGGGTATTAAGAGCACCTACTTCTCAGAGTTATTGTGAGGGTCAAGAAACATAATAATTGTAAATTACCTAGTATAATGCCTAGCACATGGTGAGCACTATATATATGTTAGTCAATGTAAGTATATTGGTGTTGAATGCAATCATCACAGAATGCCAAATGTGATAAAATGAATAATTTTCTATATAAAATAATTTGGAAAGTGAACTGATGTCACTTGGATTATAATAAGTTTGTGTCATGTTTTAAATATATGCTATTGTGTATGTTATTATTGTGTTTTTAAAGTTTTAGGAAACCATGGGATCAGAAGTGCTGTGAGGAAACTAACTTCTCTTTTAATCTAAATACTGTAGAAATATGAATAGAACTGTTAAAAGAATGTGATCAAAATGTTTGAAAACTGGTCACTATTTAATGGGATATACTTTCTTCTAAAATGGATAAAATATTTGACTGTCACTTATGAGAATTATGTAATTGTATTTGTTAGTAAACAGTATGTATTGAAGTTACAACTTGGAGTTAACTCAGCACCAATAGACCTTAGATTCATAGATTTCAATCATGCCTTGGGGATTAATCTACAATACAAAGTGGAGACATACAGTGGTCAGAATTTTTTTTGAAGTCTTCAGTTATATCATATATTCAGTGCATATATGTGAAACTCCAGAATGTGATTATTCTCAATTAACAAACGAAGGGTAAATGAAATGTCCTTGTACTTGCTCATTGAATTGTTGTTGCAACATGGGGGAAAATATTCTAGTCCTAAGCTGTGATTAGTGAAATTTTGCTGTCTGAGGTAAAATCTCATGGGACTATAATTTGATATTCTTCTGAGTTTTGATTTCAGGCTGGTTGATTGGCTCTTGAATTTCATTCTCAAAGAGGACCGAAATGACATCACTATGTTAAGAGTCAAGTTACCATGTGTCTGGCTGTGGCTGATTGGACCAATATGAGCTTGAAATGCTCTACCACAGGTCAGGCATGAGGAGTCCATATGAATATTTGAGATGGATTCTCTAACTTTGCCCATCTCATGTTGCTTTTGAGCTACTTCAATTGTGTTTTGTTCATAGAACATAGCATCTTCTCTGATGAGAACATATGGGTGATTCTGTGCCGGTCTTCCACCTCATGTAATCAATTCTAAAGTGTTTAAGCGAGACCTTGAGAGTGTCCCCCTATCACTTTTTCTCACCACTACTTGATTGCTTGCCATATGTGAATTCTCCATAAAAGTCTTTTTGTCAAATGTGCATTTAGCATTCAAACAAGTGACCAGACTAATGGAGTTGAGCTCTCTACGACAGATTTTGAAGTCTTGGGAACTTAGTTCAAGAAAGGACCTCTGTGTCGATAGCCTATCCTACCAGGTGATCTTCAGAATCTAATACAATTCTAATGGAAGCACTTCATTTTCCAGCAGCTCTGTAGACTTTCAGTTTGGTAGTGAGTCTAATACCTCTTCTCTCCCCCATTTTTCTTAGAAGCCTCCCAAACTCTGAACTAGCTCTGGCAATGCACGTTTCAATCTCATTATCAATGTGGACATCCCTGGAAAGTAGACTGCCAACGTAAATGAACATCCACAACATTCAAAACTTCTCCATTGCTATAATTGATGATTCCACATATAGACGGCATAGTGCCGCCTGGTAGAGTAAGTGGTCAGGCAATAAACACCGTACTGACTATTCCCTGACTAAAGCTACACTGGCTCTCAGGTAAAGGATCATCTTCCCAATAAAGGATCAGCCTATTAAAGAAGACTCTAATAAGACTCTTGCCAGGTAAGACTCTTGATTGTTACAGGATAATCTACTCCCATTACCTCTATAGAAATGAACAATGGAGGCATCCTTCAACAGGAGTTCAAGCCAGAGGGGAGGAGGAGGATTTCCTATTGCCATACAATCTGGAAATTTCCAGCGAGCTTTCCTAGGAGCTATGAACCCCTCCCCCAGCCCTGGGGAATCTCAGCTGGAACAGATCAGCCCCAGGTATTTTGTCACACACAAAAGGTGTCTACTGACACTGAGATTTCAGCTAGGGAGGGATTGACTTTAACCTAAGACTGGCTTTAGTACTGATTGATGATGGTCTATTGAGAATACTATGTAAGTGCTCCAGAATCATGTCCTTATCAGTGTGGCACTGTCAGCACTGAGTAGTTGAGATGTACCATGGGTCTTTGGCCCATAAATATCTGCCAGTGTATCATAAAAACGCTTTGAATTGTTATTGGCATAAAACTGAATTTCATCTGCTTTCTTATTGAACCAAAATTCCTGCATCTCTTTAAGCTTTGCTTGCACTTTACTTTTGATGGAATTAAATACTGATATCTTAGAGAAAGATTAACTATCCTGCTAATACATCCTGTGGAGTTCTCAGTTTTCATTTAGCAGCTTCTGAATTTCCCCATCTTTTTCAAACCAGTTTTTTGTTCTGACCCAAATGAGCAAATGAAATACTATACACCAAATCTCTGAAAGGTCCCCACTCCACATACAACTATATATTGGCTCAACAATTCTTCCAAGATAGCAATAAAGTCTTACTGCTCAAAGAAGTGCTCTAATCTGTTGACATTAATTCTTCTTGTAATGTTTTTGCCTTGGAGCTGAAAGTTATCTTGGAAAGGATAAGTCTATGATCAGTCCAGCACTCTGTGCCACACATTGTCTTTGCTCACATCCTGTCTCTTCTCTTTACAATCACATAGTCTCTTAAATACCAACATTTGCTGCAAGTGTGCATCCATGACGTTTTATTGTGTTTAGGTAAATGGAAGGCAGTGTTAGTGATGAAATGCATAAGTCTTCAGTAATAAGTACAGTGACTATTGCTATTGCTATCCAATTCCATGCCTCCCAAGGACTCCTGCCATATCTGGTAGTCTAGTATTAAAGTTGCCCAGAATTAAAAGCTTGTCCTCTTTGGGCACACTGATAATAAAGACTCTAGGTCTTCATAAAATTAGTTTTTTTACCTCATCAGGTTTTATCATGATGGAAGCACAGGCACTGATGATGGTGGCAAGCATTTTCTTGCAAGTGGCAATCACGTTGCCATGAGCTTGTCATTCACTCCTTTGGATAGATATACAATCTTGATTAGATTGATTTTGATTGCAAACCTTCCACCAGCTTCCCTTCACTATAGCCACTCCAGAAAAACAAATACCAAGCTCCAACTTCATTTGCCAGCCTTGTTTCAGGCTAATATTTGGATGCAATATCTGCTGAGTTTTCTTGCAACAAGAGCTGTTTGTTTTTCATGTCTATTGGATTTTGTGTTGTTTATAAATGTGTACACATTCCATGTATTGATGGTGAAAGGATTCAACTTTGCAAAAGTTTTTGTATATTTTTTGTGTTTTGACCACAGGATAGGATTCCTACTCGCTGCAGCAATCAGGCCAAGTTTGGGCAAGCAGACAATTTTTAGGGCACCTTTTCGATCTAATTCCTTCTTCATACCAGATAGGTGAGCAATATTATCCTTAAGAGGCTTCCAAGACACCCAGGAAGCTACTGAATCCCACTGCTATTTCCAATGAGAAGACAATTCTATGGCCTAGGTCACCTTTATTGCAGAGTTGTGATTTCAGCTCCCAGTGCACCTGCTTCTTCATCACTCCCCCACTGACACAGGATTTTGTGTTCTGTAGAAATGGTAAAATGACATGATGTCCTTTGATTTGTGCATAAATTGAATTCAAATGAGATAGAATTACACGAAGTCATTCGGCTCATTCTCTCTTCCAGAGTCATCACTGTCCAGTGGCAAGAGAGTCAAGATGATTGATGATGGCTCAAGATGCAGTGGATGAGCTTATTTTCTTCAATATCTAAAGAAATATAAGCACTCCAAGGCATCCCTTCAGTTGCCTTTATGGTCATTGAAACAAATTATTCTCATTTGCCCATTCCATCTGGGAGAGTCTTCACAAGCTTAGGGTAGACACTCCCTAACTCACTGACAGATTTGAGACCCCTCAATTACTCTCAATCCGGTCTAGCCTGTCTGCTGAAATGATTTCTCAGGGTGTGGGCACTGTGTGTGCTACAGCTTCTTGGAGCCACAGGTGAGAGGCGGATCAGGTAGACACCAAAAGTGAAAGCAGCCTTGAAAAGAAGTTGGCAGCCTTTACACCAGAAATACTGGCCTTCCCTGAGGACATCCTATACCTATATCAGGTATGAGTATCAGGATTGTACCAAAGGAAGGACAGTCCGAGCACTATTACAGATAGATATTTGTCCCTGGGAAAAGTTAAAAGGACAGCATTGCATAAAGTAAGATCCTCTTGACTCAGTTTCCCATTGTACTATTTCTTTTCTGAATAGGAAATTTCCCGCCTAGTTAATTGAGGCTGAATTCTGAAAAATGTGGAATTTTTCCACGTGACTGGCTACCAAATATGACTTTCTGAAATCAAACATAGCTAAGTGAGGTTTTCATAATTTTCTATTATATTAATAACACATTATTAATTAGGACCCAAGATTTTTATTTCCTTATGCTGGAACCAGCCCCTCTAGGTAAGACAATCAGTCTCTGAAGGATATGGCTGATAGATGAGATTGCCCTAATCCTAGAGAACCAACTCCTTGATCTTGGACAAGACCCCACACAACTTGGAGACTTAACATCTGTTTATAGTATAAACAGAATCTAATCTTGGTGAATTCCTGTTCCAAAGCAATGAGCCTTTGTTCTTGTACCCCTCCACTAGAATTTAGGATAATCCAGATAATGAAGAAGAAAAACAACCAGAGAGTACATATTGAATTGAGTTGAGTTTTATAATCAAAATAAGTTCTCAGCAAGAGGACTAAATTTTGACTTACCTTCTCATTTAAATGTCCACCAATCAAGATTGATTTCTCCTGTCTGAGGCATTACCTTTCAAAAAAATATTTAAGGAGATCAATGTCTCCATTAGGGGTCTTTGGTTACCAAGAGACACCACTGACCATCAATATATTGCTTATTAGCTAGCCTAATTAATAAACTAATTATTCATTATCCAGAAACTCTGTCTTATGGGTTTCATTCATTATATTCCCCCTGTGTCAAATCACTCTTGAAGGAATAGTCTTACTATTGCCATAACCATAAGATCAAAACTATATTTGCAGTATATTCTATAAATTAAAAGCTGAGTTGCATTTATTTTTCTAATCTTTATAAAATATAAGATAAAATATTAGCTATTCCATCCCATACTATATCTTTAAGAATTCTTTTGTGCTTCTGTGTGAAGCATCTATAAATACTCAATGAAATAAAGAGGAAGAAAGGAATAAAGGAAAGGACAGAGAGAAGAGAGACAAAGACAGAGACAGAAACAGAAAGGATATTACACAGAGAGAGAGAAGAAACAGACTTTATGTAACCTAATTCTAACATGTCCTTTTGCCAGAAATTTTTCAGTGCTCTGGATGCTCCTATCTCTTGAACTTGAGGATCTCTTCAGCAATATGCAATCAAAAGTAACTCTGCCATCTGCTTCTGAAAAAATTCTATCAATATCACAAATGTCATTTCTTTGGTTTAGAAAGTACTATGTAAGGAACTCTGATCCTTTCAGAAGCTGTGGATAAACATGCATGACTCCCATTTGCTTCTATTCCAAGACAAATATTACCTTTCCTCTAGGGAAGAATGGGGAGAAATCTTCTCCCTAATTCTTGTTGTTCTCCAGAAGAAAAGATAATGAATCCAGAAGAGAATAGGAGCTATTGTTTCAGCTCACTTTCATAAATCAGGAAGAAAAGTGGTCCCCTAAGAAATGATGAAAAGGATGGTTTCAAAGAAACTTGGGAAGACATTGTATACACTAATAAAAATAGAAATATGTGGAACCAGGAAAACAATTTATACATTAACAATGACACTGGAAACATAAATAACTTAGAAGAGATTTAACGACTGATCAACTCAATGACCAACCACAAGTCAGGAGAATAGGTAATGAAAGCATGCTACCTACCTCCTGATAGAAGGTTCCAACTTGACATATTGGTCATAGCCAGTATAAGAACGTGATCTGATTCACTGTGAACATTTCTTACTCCCCCCAACTCTTTTTTCCCAATGGGGAAGAGTGGAAGAGAGGGCAGTAAATGCTTCCAATTGAAAATTGTAATTTAAAAAAAGTGGCTCCTCTGACAAAAGTCTATCTTCCTGAATACATTAAGAACTCCCCATTTTATCCCAACAAAGTATGAATGGGCATGCCCATACTTCATGGGAAGTTGCCTCTCAGATAGTTTCAAGCAAAAATCAATGCCCTATTGAGTAAGAAATCTCAGAGACCACTTAACCCTTAACACTTAAAATTTTATGTTTTTTTTTCCTTTTTCTAGACATTATGAAAAATACTTGTCCACAGGGATTTTAAGGATGATAGTAGAGTAATACCCTATAAACCCAAAGCAGTGCCCCCCCCAAAAAAAGAAGAAAAAGACTCATGAATATAAAATATTTTTAGAAGTTCTTTTGGTAATACTTTTAAAACCCTAGAAATTAAAAGGGTTCTCTCCTTTAGGGAATGAACAAATTATGATATATGAATATAAGGAATATAGCTCCAGAAGAAATGACAAAATGAATAGTTTTAGAGAAAAGTTGAAAGACTATTTGAACTGATATAAAATGAAGTAATTAGGAACAGAAGAATATTTTATTTTATAACAATATTACAAAGACAAAACTTTGAAAAACTTATGGGCACTGATTAATTCACTGGTAAACTATAATTCTAAAAACAAAACAAAACAAAACAAAATTAAAGTATGTTCCCAATCTCCTAATAGATAGTTGTTAAGATTCAAAATGCAAAATGAGACATACATATTTTGATATACCAATGCAAGAATTTTCTTTACTTAACTATTAATATTTGTTACAAGAGATTTCTTTTTTACTATTGTTGTTTAATGGAGAGGGAGACGGAAAAGAAAATAAATGATTATTAAAATAGTTTATTAAAATTAAAATTAAAAACTGTAAAAGGACAATGGTAGAATGATTAGATATAAATAAGTTAAGTCCTCTAAAGCCATAAGTCACAAAAATGTCCAAAATGTTTTAACCCTAGAAAAAAATCAAGAAAAATGAAACTCTAACAATTTCATGAAATCTCATGCCTAAGTATTGAAAAAAATCCTTCAATTATTTTTAAATGCTTCAATAATAGGGAAAAAAACTCTACCAGAAGTACATGCTAAAACATCAGAACCCCAAGAAATTTTAAGAGATCATGGAAAGATAACCCAAAGAAAGTACAGTTTTGAAAGCAATCAAAATACCTTAGATTGAGATTATAAATATATTTTGAAAATGGAAATTAATTTTGAAGAAATAAGACTATCTTTGAAACCACAAAATGCAGAATTAATGAACAGAGAACACAATTAAAAGCTTATATCACATCTAAAGAAATCTAAAGAAAATTCATGCTGGGGGATGGGGGGAGGGAAGAAATACTGACCTGGAAAACAGATTTTAAAAATCAAATTTTAGAATATGGGTGTGCTAAAGAATGCTGAAATTTTTTTAAAGTCCTGATTCTATATTTCAAGAAATCATTTAGAGAACTTTGAAGAATCATCACCATCACCACCCTGAAATAATAAAGAAGATTCACAGCATTCTCACAAATAGAAATCCAAAATTAAAATCACCAAGTCACATTATACTCATAGATAGGGGAAAAAACCTTTAAACAATTAAAAAATATATCATCAGATCAATATATCAGGATTTCACCAAGCTTTTCTATTGAAAACAGAAACAAAGTACAAAGAAGTTGTACCAGTATTTATATAAAACTAGCAAGTACAATACTGCACCTAAAATCAGTTTTCCAGAAACCTAATCACTTTTTTCAATGACAGAAAATGACCATTTGAAATTTTATCTACAGATAATTGTAGATAAAAATCATCAGATGAAAGGTCCCCTTAAAGATCAATTCATTGAGAGAACATGTCAAGGCAGATCATCAGTACTTAAGGTATGTATAATGGGGCTCAGAATGATTATGACTAAACATATAACTTTTTGACTAACATAAACTCCCTAAAACTGGAGGAACCACATGGATCTTAAGGAGTCATTTATATTTCCTCAGACTTAAAACAAGTTTATTATTGTACCTGGGTACTACACAAGAAAAATAATTAGACTCTTCATATCCTTCAATCAAGAGACCTTACTCTTTGGCATATGCCCCCAAGGCAATCAAAGACAGAACAGAGTATTCAAGCATAACAAAATATTCATGCAACATATTTTAAACAAATTCGTTAAAAAGACAATATTTTTATAAAGCTCTTTGACAGCATAGCTGACAGTAAATGAGTCCATACAACAGAGAGTACACAGAGACAGATGTCGGCATTTCCCATGAGTTGCACATGATCTCCATTTGTTTTCTTTGAACTATAAATAATTTTGATAATTATTTGAGTTTTGTGAACCATGTACTTGCAAAGGGAATAGTAAACATGCTGGGTAGCATCAGTGACTAAAACTACCAGAGGGAATAGCGGGGAGTGTAGCAGGGATGTAACAATGAGACAAAAAAGTGAGAAATACTCCAAAGAGTACCATGCTATTTGCATCCTTGCAAAAGCCTGTGAAACAAGAATTCCAGATATATGTATCTATATGAAACTAGGAAAAGGGAAAAGGGAAAAGGAAATGTGAACAGAGTTAGGATTAGCATTTGAATGTCAGCTCTGGTAACTATTCTTGCAAAACCTTAGGAAAGTCACTTGTACTGTATAAGATTTTGTATTAGATGGGACCACGGAAATTATTTTTTCTAAGCCTCTTTTCTCATCATTAAAATAAAGATGTTAGAGTATATCAATGGTATCATACTCAAATACAATGGATCTCTGTGGGCTACATACTGACAAATTGACAAAACAAAACAGATAAACCAAAATAAGCAGAAACCACAAATTGGCATTAAGTATGTGATATTGTATTTTTATTTACTTTGTTTAAATTTTCCAATTACATTTTAATCTGATTGAAAAGAGTAGAGGTTCTACAAATTTGATACTTCCAGACCAAAGGATCTGTCAGGGCCACTAAAGCTCTAACTCCTATTATCCTCTGATTTTTTTATAAGCTGATTCCCAACTCATAAAGATTTGTGAAGATGAGAAAATAGGCATGTAAGTTGGCAGTTGTCTTCTTGGTGGTTTTATTTTTCTATTCATTTGGTACCTTCCCCTAAATTTTAAAAAAAAATCTTCCCTATGTTATGATGTATGGCTTTCTAGAAGTGAGGAGAGAGACACAGGAGAGAATAAATAAAAATAAAAGGTAGGAATAAAATCTATTTTTAAAAATCAATGCCTTGAAATTGTATTGTCTCCTATATAGATTGTTTCTGTGTACTTGGTAAAGTCAAGCTTTGTTATTGTTCAGTCAATTAATTGTTAGCTGACTCTTTGTGATCCCATAGGGATTGATCATTTCCTTCTCCAGCTCATTTTACAGATGAGGAACTGAGGCAAATAGAATTACATGACTTGTTCAGAGCTAGTAAAATATCTGAGGGTCAAATTTGAATTCAGGTCCTCCTGACTCTAGGTCAGGAACTCTGCACTGCATCACTAGCAACTCTTCCTGATTTCCTGATGTAAGCATCATCTCTACTTCCATATGTTTCAAGTCTTAGGGTTTTAAGGATATAAATGTGGTAGTTCCATTGTCACTGATGGTGAGAGCAGAATGAAATGAAAACCCTGGCAAATCTGTTCAAGTTTTCATTCTTTGTTAGCCTCCTTCTAGTTCCATCTGCAAACTCTTGGTATGATCTGGACTAATGGTCTCACACTAAACTTTTCAAGTTAGATGTCTATTGCTTTTTATTCTTTTCCAAATGAACTTGTACTCTAAAACAATATCGCCACTTTTTTTGTCTAGGTAGTAAAATCAAGAGTTTGCTAGCTGAGACATTTTCTAGGATCATCTGGCCTCTTTCTGTTGACTACTTTGCATCAATTTGCTTCTCTTAGAAAACATGAATGATAAAAGAATCTATATCTTTGCTTTTTTGCATTTCCTGTTTTTCAGTGATCAACTTCCTATTGGTCAGAGAAGATAAAATGTCTTCCCAACTTTTTCTTCTTAATGTGTTTCTGATCTTGGCTTTTGTTCTAAGTAGCTGTTAGTCTGATTGAAACAGAAGGCAGATTCTGAAATGAATTCTATGTTTGTAGCCAGTCATACCTAATGTTTAAGATACAGTTGATCTTTTATGATATAATTCTATATTTGTATGGCCAATGTTTTCCAACTCATCCTGAAGAAAAAGTTCATGGTATACAGGTATGTGATTTCTGAGTAGTCTATAAACCTTTGGCCTCTTTAATTTGTTTATTCAAAATTTATTTTTTGGGCAGGTAAGTGGTGCAATGGATAGAGCATGAGTCCTGAAGTCAGCAGGACCTGAGTTCAAATCTGGACTCAGATACTTAATATTTCCTAGCTGTTTGACCCTGGGCAAGTCTCTTAACCTCAATTGCCTCAGGAAACAAAAAAGAATTTTGTGTTTTTTTACTAGGTTTCCTGATTTTATTTTTGCAACGAAGTTACTGATTTTGAAAAATAAAATAGTAATTTTAATAAAATAGGGGACCCTGTCAATATGCATTATATGTGTAACAATTTCCAAATGATAGTTTCTGAGAGCAGTGAATCATTAGAAAGATTCTTTTTGAATAACCAGCTCTGTCATCTGATCTACCTCTATTAGACTGTTTCTTGTGGAGTCATGTCAAAACAATTGAGTCTGCATCAAAACTTCATGCTTTAGATGATTTTAAGACTAAGATTATAAATGTAATCCTTTTAGTCATTGAATAACAGATGATAAAAGTTGTAACAGAGTTCAAAAACTGCCTAGGGTAATGCATAGCAGAATAGTAATAATAATCATCACATTTTTAAAATTAAAATATTTAACCTTTCAATTGTTGCTTTTTCTAAGTTTGTAGCATTAAAGCTTAAAACTGCACTAAAACTTTTGGACAATTTATACAGCTTTATAACCCCAGACTAGGTTTAAATAATGTAGTGAAGTTCCAATAATTTAAATAAACAATTATATTTATAGTGTTGTATAGTATCTGCATAGAGTATAAAAACAATATATATATATATACATGTAATTTCTGAGGAAGTCTCATATCACTTCTTCCTATAATAAGAAGGAAATCCTAGTCAATATCCGTGACATTTGTTTTGTAGCCAATGCAAGATACAAAGAATTGAAAAACTGGAAACCTAATTTTAAAATCAGTACATCTCATCTCACTGCCACACATAAAACTGGGGCACATTACTAGGAGAAAGGAGTTGGGACTCACCTCCAGAACCACATTTATAGAAAAAGACTCTACTCTCTTCAAGATTAAGAATTATTTCTACATATGAATAAATGATTTTATTGAAAACTATACAAATTTACATAATAAAAGCTATAATGAATCTATATATCCAAAGAAATATCCTAGAAACAGCAAATCTCAGAAATAAGATTTACTTCCCATCTAATTTTCCTAAGGACTTTATCATTGCCATCAAAGAATGACGAATTTTTCTTCTTACCTTTAAATATTTGACTAGTTTCTGAATTTGCCAATATTCAGAGGGTAAATCTGTTTGTCCTTCCTGACGATGATCAGGCTGTTCATCCTCCTCCTCACTTTCAGAGGAACTTTCACTAATCAGGTTTTCCATCTTGACAGAAGTCTTACTAAGAATGAAACAAAACAGATAAACCAAAATAAACAGATACACATAAGCTTTAAGACACCAACAAAAGTAAATTACAAAAATAAGGCATTTTCATTTATGGGCTCATTAGCAGAATGCTACCCTTAAACTTAAATTCCTAGGGCTTTGGTACTCTTAGATACAAACTTTGGTAGATAAATGTATGTAGTCATATCTACAAGACATCTAATTTATCATCAGATTTCTGTTCATATTCCCAAAACAAAGTAAATGAAAAACATTTCAAGTAATGGGTATGGCATTAAACCATAGCCTTAGGGTGATATAGTCTCCCTAATTAAAAAAAATCAATATTTGACACCATCCTCATCATCACTGAGCTAATTAAACTAGAATAGCAGAAGCAGCAAATAGTACACAGGATTATGAGTCCAACAGTGACTAGAGCCAGAGGGATATCCATAGTCATTGAACAAGGCTTACATTAATTCAGATTTTAGTAACATTAGAGATTTTAAATCTATTTAAAGAATTAAGATCACCACTGTAATATGTGACTTATACACACTCAGATTTTCATTAAGGTTCCATAACTCACCAGATTCCCATTTCAAAAAAAAAAAAAAACATACAGTTAGGTCTTGACTAGTGCAAACTATTACTCCCATGAAGTGGTTGCATGTATTCAAATATACACTCCTTAAAGTTTTAAATATGTAAAATATGGTCATTGGTTCCAGTCCAAGTACAAATTCAAATAATGCAAACACTTTATAGGATTCATCATTCCCACTAATTGGGAACTAATGAACTTAAAGACTTGACAAACATTCTTAAGTTTCCAACATTGTAAACCTCTTAAATTTTAGATTTCTACTATTTTTCCCACCTACTTATGAGAGAAAATCATGGTAATCAACTGAAAATTTATCAAGATTACAGAGAGTATATTTTAAGGGTTACCACAAAGAAAAACTTTGGCCTAATCTTTGTCTGAATTATAATAAATTCTGAAGTAGTGGATTAAAACTTATGAGGCCTTATTTTTGTAGGAGTAAAGAACAACTAGTATATAACGTAAAAATGAAATTAAGGGATAAGAAGTATACCGGTTTAGAGATTGTGTTTTTCCAGTTGAGGTCGAAGAAGTTAGTGATTTTGTCTTATCTGTAGTTGATGGAATAGACTTTTCTTCTTGGCTTTCTTTAAATGAGTCTTGCTTCCTAAAATTATTAATTTTATCATATAAATTCATACAAATAGACATATGATAAAGTTGTACAACAAAATTATTTTCATCTTACCCAAATATATCTGACTTTCTAGTATATTATTGTTGAGAATTTAATGATAACAAAACTAAAGCTTGGCAACTCCCTAACATAGTATGTGTTTAATATTGCTTACTGATTTATTTACTTTTTGCAAGGCAATTGGGCGTAAGTGAATTGCCCGGGTCACATCGCTAGTTAAGTGTTAAGTGTCAGAGGCCAGATTTGAACTCCAGTCCTCCTGACTTCAGGGCTAATACGCTATCCACTGTGTCATCCAGCTTCCCCCTAGTACTTTTAAAAACAACATTTTCAAGTTCTAGATGTTACTTATAAGACCAATCAATACCTGACAATCTAAGACACTATATAAGAAAGACAGACTGAGGGAGGAAGTAAAAGGTTTAAAACCTTACTTTCAAAGCAATAAAAACTTATGAAGTGTCTACTATATAAAAAACAATATGCAACACATATTGTGTAGCATATTACTACAAGACAAAGACAAAGGAAATGAAACAATCTCTGCTTCAAGAGCTTGCATTATACTCAGCAGATAAAATATATAGGCAAATATGAATCAATTTCAAGTAGATAACTGGGAGTGGAATCAAGACCAAGATAGGTATCATGTAAATGGCAGCATCTAAACTATACTTTGAAGGAAACTAGGGATTCCACAGGGTGGAAGTCAAGAGGTAATGCATTCCATGTATGGGGAACCACTTTTGTAGAAGTATGAGAGGGCATATCATGTACTAGAAGGACTTGAAGTCATGTACTGTTTGGATAGAATGACTTGGAGAGTATAACTGCTTATGAAGTTTGGGAGGTCTTTAAAGGCTAAACTGAATAATTTTTAGTAGAAGCAAGATAGTCATATATGTATATTAAAAATATAAATTTTGTAGGAAAAAAAGGAGTAGAAAGGATGAGTTGAAATCTGTTTCCTTTAAAGGAAGACCAACTACTTTGTTATTAAAGTTTCATGGTCTGAAGGCACTTCTGGTTTTCCATGACTGCTCTGGGAATCTCAGCTGCTAAGAGAATTGCCTTCACATTCAATATAAAGATTACATACTTGTTTCAGACAATGATACAGTCAATACTTTTTCTAGCACTGGAGGAAAAAAAAGGTATCAATCCTTCCCAGTCTCTACCATCCAAGTTCCTCTCTAAAAACATTGGAGACTTTAAAAAAAAAAAAAAAAAAAAAAAAAAAAAAAAAAGCTAGAACCTGTACCCTTGGTTAGATCGGAAAAAAAAAGTTTTCATAACCACAGTGGTTATATGTGCTTTTGTTATATTCAAGAATATAATTTTTAAAGCCTTGTCTTTCAGTTAATTTGCATAGAATTAATAAATTTTATCCACAAGTTGTTAAGCTGCCAGAGCATAGCAATGTACTTGTTGCCTATAAGTGTCACTCTACTCAATAAAGATATATTTTGACACATTGAATCAAAGCTTAATAGTCCCAGGCTAAAGAAAATTGCTATTAAGAAAATCCTTCAATGAAGAACTTTGTAAATTGAATTTAAGGGAAATATATTGGAGGATGAGAGAGGGTAAGATGGGGAAAGTTTCTGATGAATTTGATGAGCTTTGAAGGTGGTGAGTCTTTGAGATATTTAATAAGCCCCTTTCCCATTGGGAGAGAAGTAGTAGTAGCACTAATAGTTGTAGTAGTATATCCATCTCAACTAATATTTTGAGGGATAAGCTAAACTGAAGTTTACTTTATGGGATGGGAATGTCTAATATGTCAATATGGTTATAGCTCTGTACTTATCTCCCTTAAATCTACCCCAGAGTTTCCAGGAACAATCTAAAAACAGGTTGTTTACTTGAAACCATCCTTCAGTGCTTGTCAAATATTTTTCAATTATTTCCCACCTTAAATTTTAAGTCTTAGAGTATACATCAAGACCCTCCACCAATTCTTCACTACCCCCTTAATTTTTTTCTTTACATAGACAACACCTCAGATAAAGGCTAACCTGTATATCTCTGGTACGTATTTTATTTGCTCTCTCATCTCTAAGCTTCTATACTTATAACTTCTCTAAACCTGGAAAGCTTTTCCCTATCCCTTTAATCACCTCTTCTTCAAAACTCTTCTAATGAATCACCTCCTCTATGAAGCTTTCCCAAATAAACTTCACCTGGCCCCAATCCTGCCAGATTTCTTTCCCAAAGGTTGTACTAACAGAAGTTTCTTTGATTTATACTTGTTTTTTTGTGAATGTTGAATCAATTTATATATGTTGAGTTTAGCTTCTTTCTCTATCCCACTCTAACTTGATAGGAACAAACTATTTTATAATTCTTCTTCCTTTCTTCCTTCCAGAATGCTTCCTACTGGGCATTTTGATGACAACAACAGACTTTTCAGTTTGAATTATTCAGGGGAAAAAAAGATACCACTTTTTACTATGGGGAAAGTGGGAGTATTTACCATGTATTTCAGTGGTTTAAAAAAATAGACCAGTAACTGAGAATTAGGCAAGTGTGTAGTGGTTTTAGGATGTAATCTCAAAATAATATATGTTTTCCCAATCAAACAAAAAGAGGAAAAGCTAAGTGACTACATACTCTTGTGGAGCAACTGAGGATGTCCATTTTAAACTCGGTTCTAATTTCCTAGCCATGCGTCTTTTTACAGATGAACTCTTTTGTGAAACAGGAGATGGTTGTGGAAGGTTGGGTATTTCTTCTGCTTCAGTTAAAGGTGGACGTTTTTTCTTTTTTTCCTTTTTTTTAGCTCCAAAAAATGAATGTTGCTGTTTTTAAAAGTAATAAAAATGTGTTTAGTTAAATCATATGAAATTACATAAATTAATATTTCTGAAATGTCTGTAAAGTTGAATTGCTTTTATTTGAAAGAAAAAAAAACACAGGTTAAAGCAGTGTCCATCAACTGGATAACAGCTGAACAAATTATCTCAAATCAATATAATGGAATACATTATAAGAAATGATGTGATAGTGTCAGAGAAACCTGAGAAGATTTGTATGGAGAGAATAACATAACAATAATATCGTAAAAGGAACAACTTGGAAGAATTAAGAACTTTAATCATTGAAAAGATCAACCAGGACTCTAGTGAACCAGTGATAACAAAAGTTACTCACCTCCAGACAGGTGGTGATAGACTAAATAGAATAAGAAACATATTTTTAGACATGGTTAATGTATGAATGTATGTATATTTTGCTTCATTATGCATATTTGTTTTAAGATAATTTGTTTTAAGATATTTTTTTCTTTTTTCTGGCTAAAGAAAGAAAAGAAAAAGAAAGGATAACAAAAAGGAAAGAGGAAAAGATACTGTTAACAAAATAATACATCCCAATGAAAGGCTATAAATGTTTTACACTCTATTTTAGTGTATAAGGTTTGATGATATTGATTGTAGAAAACTTTCTATAGCTTTCATTGAAGATAAATGTCCTATTGAATATACCTTTAATTAATTTAATGTTTACATTTGTATGGCTGGAAAAATACTGGGTTAAGAAGTTACATTTACAATTAGTTTTAAAATTATTTGTGTCAACTGACTACTACTTGCAAACTTTAAGTAACTGATGGCAATAGCATCTAACAGAAAAGTAGGAAAGGTCCTGTATAAAATCAGTATGTGAGGTACATAAAATTTTACTTAGAATGCTCCAAATATTTGTGAAAATACCAGAAAAAGTCATTTTGTGAGGAAGTTACTGGTAACTTTCGCCCAACTGGTAATAGGTAATTAAAAAAAAAAAAAAAAACTTATGTGCAGCATGGTAGCTAGAGCTAGCCTCAGGAAAAATCTGAGTTCAAGTCTTTTTTTTTTTTCCTTTAGGTCACATCCCACCCCAATTACATGTAAAAATGATTTTTAACATTTGTTTTTGAAATTTTTGAGTTCCAAATTTTCTTCCTCCTTCCCATCCCTTTCATTGAGAATTAATTGAGAATCAAATTTAGACTATACATGTGCAGTCAGGCAAAATATTATTAGCCATGTTGTGAAAGAAAACACAGACCAAAAAAAAAGTTTTTAAAAGTATACTTCAATATTATTGTTCTATAAGAAATGATGAGCAGGCTGATTTCAGAAAAGCCTGGAAAAACATGAACTGATACTAGATGAAGTGAGTAGAACCAAGAGAACATTGTACACAGCAACAAGAAGATTATGCGATGATCAACTCTGATGGACGTGGCTCTTTTCACAATGAGGTGATTGAGGCCAATTTCAATAGACTTGTTATGGAGAGAACCATCTGAATCCAGAAAAAGGACTGTGGGAACTGAACATGCACCACAACATAATATTTTCACCTTCTTTGTTGTTGTTTGCTTGCTTTTTTTCTCATTTTTTTTCCTTTTTGATCTGATTTTTCTTGTGCAGCATGATAAATGTGGAAATATGTTTAGAAGAACTGCACTTATATGGGATTACTTGCTGTTTAGGGGAGAGGATGGGAGGAAAGGGAGGAAGAAAAATTTGGAACATAGGGTATTACAAGGGTGAATGTTGAAAACTATCTTTGTATGTATTTTGAAAATAAAAAGCTATTATTTTAAAAAGTATACTTCAATCAAAATTCACACTCCATCAATTCTTTCTCTGGAGTTAGATACATTTTTATCATAATTGTCTTAGATCACTGTAATGCTGAGAATAGCTAAGTCATTTCATACTTGATCATTATATAGTATTACTGTTGTTATTGTGTACGATGTTCTCCTGATTTTATTCATTTCATTTTGCATCAGTTCATATAAATCTTTCCAGATTTTTCTGAGAGCATCTTGATTATCATTTCTTATAACACAATAGTATTCCATCACAATCAAATACCACAATTTGTTTATCCATTCCCCAATTGATGAACATCCTTTCAATTTCCAAATCTTTCCCACCACAAAGAGCTGCCTAAAACATTTTTTGCATATATAGATCCTTCTCCATTTCTTTTTTATCTCTTTGGGATATAAAAGTAGTAATAACTGGGTTGAGCTGTATGCACAGGTGTGTGGTCCTTTGGGCATAGCTCCAAATTACTCTCCAGAATGGTTGAATCAGTTCACAACTCCATTAGTGTCTCAATTTTCCTATATCTCCAACATTTGTTATTTTCCTTTTACAGCATCCAATCTCTAAAAATTTCTCTTTTTTGTTTACCTTTATGTGCTTCTCTTGAGTGTTGCATTTGAAAGTCAGATTTCCTATTCAGCTTTGTTTTTTTCACCAGAAATGCTTGAAAATCTTCTATTTCATTGAATCCTAGCTCCTTTGTCTTATAGAATATTACATTCCAAGCCATTCAGTCCTTTGATGTAGAAGCTGCAAAATCTTGTGTAATCCTTACTATGGTTCCACAGTATTTGAATTGTTTCTTTCTGGTTGCTTACAATATTTATCCTTGATCTATGAGCTCTGGAATTTGGCTGTGATGTGCCTGGGATTTTTCATTTTGGTATCTCTTTCAGGGAGTGATTGATGGATCTTTCAGTTTCTATTTTGCTGTCTGGTTCTAGAACGTGAGGGTAATTTCCTACTGTAATTTCTTTAAAGATGATGTCTCTAGGCTTTTTGTTGATCATGGCTTCCAGGTAATCTAATAATTCTTAAATTATCTCTTCTTAATTTGTTTTCTAAATAAGTTGTTTTCCCAATGAGATATTTCATATTCTCTTCTTTTTTTTCATTCTTTTGTTTTCTTGCTTCATGTCTCAAGAAGGCACTACCTTCCATTTGCCTGATTCTTATTTCTAAGGAATTATTTTCTTCATTGAGCTTTTGTACCTCCTTTTTCATTTCGCCAATATTATCTTTAAGAAGTTATTCTCTTCATTGACTTTTTGTACATCTTTTTCTATGTGGCCAGTTCTGTTTTTAAAATGTTCTTCTCTTCATTGGATGTTTATGCCTCCTTTCCATTTGGCCACTTCTGCTTATTATGATCTTATTTTTTTCAATATTTTTTCTGTGCCTCCTTTACCAAGTTGTTGACTCTTTTTCATGATTTTCTTGTATCACTCATTCCCATTCCCATTCTATTCTATTCTATTTTCCTCTACCTTTCTTATTTGATTTTTAAAATACACTTTGACAAAAATTATTTTGGAGCCTGAGACCAATTCATATTTTTCTTGGAGCCCTTGAATATAACAGTTTTTATTTTGTTGTCTTCTGAGTTTGTTTTTTCTTCCCTGACACCTTAATAAATCTTCTAAGGTCAGGATCTTGTTTGTTTGTTTGTTTGTTGCTCATTTTTCCCAATCTATTTCTTAACTTTTAACTTTACATTAAGTTGAGCTCTGCTCTTGGGATAGAGGGTCCATTTTCCCAAGCTCCAAGGTCTCTGTACAAGTTCTGTATGTTTTTAGTTCTTCCAAGGTGGTGTGATCTAAAGAGAAATACATTTACTATTATCCTGCTATTATCCTGGCCAATGCTCTGGTCTGTGAGTGGCCACAACAAGCACTCTTTTCTGCCCTGGAGCTGTGGCCAGGGTTGTCACTCCCTGGAAGTCACAAACTATGATGTGCTAGTGCAACTCTTTGCCCTGAAACTATGACCTGAGATTTTGACTGGATTTGATTATCAGCAATGCAAGAACCCTGTACTCGGTGCCAGCAAAGAGACCAGTCATATCCTTCTAACTATTTATCCAACCCCCTTATCATCTAGGGGCAGAGAGCTCCAGAAGCAGCCATTTTCACAATTCATTCAATCTCTCCCAAAGCCTGTTGCTGGTTTGCTGGTACTGCCAGTATTGTAGCCTGTGTTCCACTCCTCCTGGTAGGAAATGACTTTCCTGATGACCTTCTAAGTTGTTAGGTTGGAAAATTATTTCACTCACCCTCCAAATTTTGTTTTGATATTATTTAAAGTTATTTGGAGAGAACTTCAGAGAACCCAGCTGAGTCTTTTCTCTGCCATCTTGGTTCTGCTCCTCAAGTCTTCAAGTTTAAGTCTTGCTCTTTGCATAGACTATCTCTGTGGAAACCTGGACATGACATACTCTTTCAATGTTTCAGGCAGTCTTCTAATACCAGAAGTTGCAAATAAGGGTGATGTGTCCCCTTTTTGTATCCTCAGAGCTTAGCATAATGCCTGGCACTTATTAAGCAATAGATGCTTAATGAATGAATGAATCAGCACTGATAGCTTCCTCACTAAGAGTCTGACAAACCAACAGAATCGCACAGTTGGATCCCCACTCAAAAAATGTTAAACTGCCAGAGTATTCAGAAGCTTCAACAGATGCACCCAGTGATCCTATCATTGTTTGTTGAGTTATGCTACTAGCTACAAGATGGCCGTCTTTCTCAACTCAAATCATGAGGCAGACAAGGAAAACAAAAAGCCAGAAAGGGAAGATCAGGAGTGTTGGTTTCCTATTCAGGAAAGAAAACTAAAGCTTCAAAAAGGAATCAGGTTCCATTATTCATTTACAAAGCCAAATCTGCTGAAAGGAAGCAGCTATTGACACAGTTCATTGAACAGTCTTATTCATGTTACAAACCTATTAGTACTGCCACACACTGAAAGCACAGATAAGATGGCCTTGAACATATAAAGAAAGTCAAAGTATATAATCCAAAATGCTATTATATCAAGATGAGAAGGTTCACCAAAAGGTCCCCAGCTGTGCAACAGAGCTGATTTTTCTTTCATTTTTATTTCAATGACACTTTTCTCTTAATCAGGGGAGTGTTGGAATCAGCTTGAATCCACTAAACTGAGAGCCAATTGTCAAATTTTCAATCTGAATATTTACACAATGGAAATTGACAAATACTACAAATTATCTTGATGTATTGTTTTATGTTGGCTATATTTAAGAAAGTATTCATAATTCAAACTAAACTTAGAAGTGTGTCATGAGTACATTTTTCCCCTGAGAGAGATGGTTGTTAAAACATTTACCAGCACATGTCTGTCTGTGTGCATGATAAATAAAAAATAACCTTTTGACAATTAAAGCTTTACTAAAATGGAATGTTACTTTAGAGGCGGTGAATTCCTTATAATTGATGGAGTTCAAAAAAAGTCTGGGTTATATTTGCTTCTCAAAAAAAATCAGGAATGTTGCAGTGGGAATTCCTATATGAACTGGGAAGTTGTATTAGACTAACTGCAAACTTATTTTTCCAATTCTATGACTGAAAATTCCTGTAACATAATCCTATTTTGTATTTTCTTAGGAATTCATAATGCAGTGCTGTCAAATTTTTGGCCACTGGATATGTAATTGTAAGATATGCATTCTGCTTATGAATTGATTATTATCTCCTTAAAGATAATGCACGTGATTTTGATATATTATGTCAGCTTCTGTAGCGTAGGTCTATGAGATGGACTTCAGGTAGGGGCATAAAACTGCTTCATTAGAGAGGGAACCACAGACTTTCACATGTATACTTTAGTTTTAAATAAAAGTAAAAATATGAAATTAAGCGTTAGTTATTCGTATATGACTATTAAGAGCAAATATGGAGCCAAAGTTTTTTAGTGGGACAGCTAGATACTATATTAGATGGAGCACCAATCAAGAAAACCTATATTCAAATCAGACATTTAATTACTGTGTGAACATGGGAAAGTCAATAATTCTTTCCCTTCAGTGTCCTTAAAATAGGGATAATAGGACTTCTGATGCCAAGATAGCAGAGTGAGGAAGGAACTCTATGAAGCTCTTTCAAATTCCCCTCCAAACAACTATAATAGCCTCAGAATTAATCTAGGAATAGCAAAGATCTGTCACACTGGAGTGAGGTCCAAGAGCAGCAGCAGCAGTAGCCACCCTCACAGCAAAGGTTCTGCAACAGGGAATTTCCAGGTGACTTAGGTCAGCACCTTTTCTGTAGCTTATAGTCTTAAGAGAGTTGAGTGGAGCACTTTTAGGCTATGTGCCCAGGATATTATAGCCAGTGTGACAGCAGTAAGATTTAAACCCAAATCTTCCTGACTTGAAGTACAGCTCTTTACTATGCCATCGTGCCTCTCATAGGTATATTGATATATTTCTGTATCCTGGAAACATGGGACCCCTTAACAGACATGTTAAAAAGATGTAAGGATAGAATACTATTGTTCTATAAGAAATGACAAGCAGGATGCTTTCAGAAATACCTGGAAAGACATGAACTTATGCAAATTGAAGTGAAAAGTATAGTGATTAACTGTGAATAACTTAACTATTCTGAGAAGTACAACAATCCAAGATAATTTTCAAAGACTAAGATAAAAAAAAATGCTATTAATCTCCGGAGAAAGAACTGATGGAGTTTGAATGTAGATAGAAGCAAATTTTTTTCTTTGTTTTTCTTGGGGCTTTGTGTCTGAGTTTTCTTTCATAACATGAATTATATGGAAATGTGTTTTGTATTACTGCATATCTATGTATAACCTATGTAAAAATGCTTCCCTTCTCAATGAGAATGAGATAAAAAGGAGAAAAGAGAATTTTGAACTCAAAATTTGCAAAGAAAAAAAAAGAATGTTAAAATTGTTTTTTACATTCAATTAGGCAAAAAAAATTTGAAAAAAATTTAAGCATGTGAGAGGGGGAAGGGAAATGTAGCGTTTTCAAGATATATTATGTCTACTTTTCAAAGGCATCATCAGGCTGGCCATAAAATGATGAATCTTTGGCCATGGCAACCCATAAGACAAAACAACTGCAAAGTGGTGCTCATTCTGTGATAGCCCCTTCTACTTTAGCATCAATGATGGCAATAAAATACCAACTATTTATAAACACTATCAGCTATTGGTAATGTAAATGTAAGATCCATGTCCAGTAACCAATGAAATGCTAAAGGAAGAATTATGTCATCTTGAGATGTTTCCTTATAATGACAGAAATGCAATTTCCTTGAAGGAATGAACTGTTTCACTTTGTATTTTGTACTTGAAGTACCTGACACATTATAAACAATTAATAAATGCTTGTTGATTAATTGAAATTAAATCAAAGGACAAGAAGAAATTGTAGATAAATGGCAGGATGGCTTAAGTCCTCAGACAGACTTATAAAGGAACTATCAGAATTGATTTTTTCATGTTTCCAAAGAAAAAAAAGCAATATTTTGTGTGGAATTGGATTTTCTTGGATTAAAATGCTCAGGGAAAGCAAATTCAAAAAACCACAAAGAAGTAATAAGAGTTTATGTGTCAAATTCTTTTGCAAAAGATGAAGAGGTAGGGAAGTTCTTAAAAATTCTCATTAAGACCTTCATCATTAGCGCAATACACTATTTTAATGTTCAGTGACTTCAATATAAAAGGTAAGCATTAGAGAAGATAGCAAAAAATGTGTAAAGACATGAGATAGTTCAAAAGCTTGTAGACTACATAGAAGCTGCATGTATTTCTATCATTAATAATTTCTTCAAAAAAAGAAGATATAGAGAACAAGGCAAGAACCAGTTAACATAAAAGATAAATTGAGTATGGCTTAACAGATAGGAAATGGCTGGTTATTTATGTAAGCATAATTTAATAAAAAGCAGTCTCTGTACAGTCAGGCAATTGACTTGGGAAGGTATATGTTACAGTCAATACCAAATTAAAAGAAAAAATCAAAATTATGTGTATTAAAATTGAAGTAACCTGGCCTATTTAAAGAAACAGTTGATATCTAAAAATGTAATGTGTGTAAAAGAAAAGACATCCATAGAAACTGTAACTATTTCCTAAGGAAGTTTAACTAATGTAAATCAATCAACACAGCAAGGAGACCAAAAGTATCTAGAAACTGTTTCATCTAGGGAAAAACTTGATTTCCTTGCCAAGCAGCAATTATGGCAGCCAAGAGCAACACCCATTTAGGATATAAACTCATTTTCAAAATCATACCGAAGAGGTTGGCAGAAGATGATGAGAACTATGTCTTATGAAAATCTAAGAAATAGTGGACAAGAAGAATTAAGTTTATAGAAAGCTTGGCAAGATATGCAAACAAATAAAATAATTCACTGAGCATTTAAGGATAAAATTAGAAAGAGAACTATAGATGTAAAATGGGAAAGATCTATAAACATTTTTATAGCAACCTCTCTGACTTCATCCCATGCCTAGATTTCTCTACCTCCTCATTTCTGTCTCCTACTATCTCTGTCTTCTTAAAGGTCCCAGATAAAATTCCATCTTCCATAAGAGGCCTTTCTCTAGCCCCTTATTATTAGTGCTTTTCCTCTTAAGAGTACCTCCAATTTATTTTTTCTATACTTTGTTTTTACATAATTGTTTGCATGTTATCTTCACCCATTAGATTATAAGCTCCCAGAGAGTAAGAATTGTTTTTCTTTCATCACCACATTTAGATTCATCAATTGCTTTTGTATTTCATGAGAAAGAAAGAAAAAGCCCTAAGGGAAAAGAAGATGAGAAAAGCAAATGGATTTGGATTCAGAGTACACATTGAAGGACCATTCAAAAGGCACAATTTTAAGGGTGTTTGGAGATCAAATTTCAAAGCATCTCAAAGAAGGGAGGATATGAGTCTCAAGAAAAAATCTTGAATTTTGTTATATAAAAAATGAAGAGAGTTTATTAATAACTACAGCCTATATGCCTATCTTGCCATATTAATCAAAACTTCATGAGAATCTTCATATGCATCAAGGGAAATTTTCATGAAACAATGAAAAGGAAACAACAAACTTTCATAGCAGATCACATTTTGTAATAACATAACTGACTGAAAGGTATAGAAAGCCTACAATTCCTTTTGCTTGGACTCACAGCAATAACACTGCCTTAAAGGACCTTTTTTGATAAAATTTTTACCAAAGATATGTCAAATGAAACAATATTCCTTGAAAAACTTACATCAATGGCTCTCTGATAATATCAGCTAAGATGCGGTGTTTGCTGCTCAGTGGCTAAAACACCAGATCAGAATAAGGTGGACTTAAGTTCAGATGTGGTCTTAGATTCTGTGTACCTAGGCAAATCATTTAAATTGTTTGCCTCAGTTTCCTCATTTATAAAATGAGCTAGAGAAGAGAAATGACAAACCATCTAGTATCTTTGCCAAGAAAACCCCAAATGGGGTCATGAAGAGTTAGACATGACTGAAAAATAACTAAATAAAGAAAAAAACTGTCTTGAAGGATGTCCAAGACACAGGCAAAATGAAAGAAGGCTTCTTTATAGATCATGAGCTCCTCCAGATGCTTCTGATTATAGATATTGCAATGATTGCATTTAGCCCCAGAATCTCCAAGAACTCTCTACAAAGTGAAATTCAAAATCATTTGAAAATGCTCCATCTACCCATCTATTCTCATGACCTATCTACACACAATGAATGGATGAAGACTGCCTATTGTCAAGACTATGATAAATATAGACAATGCAGAGCTGGCCCATCAATACAAAAATCTCAGATAGATTCTGAGCATGGATGTTATCCCAAGTCTAAAACTGAACAGGAAGAAGAAAGTAAATCAAACTGCCTTTAAAAAAAAGTGCTTAATGATCCCGAGCTCTTTCCTGAAATAAAGGCTCCCCTTTTAACATGAATCAATTGGTTGTTCTTCATTCTTGAAGAGGATCAAAATGACATATGTTAGAGTCAAGTTACAGGATATCTGACTGTGGCTTATCAGACCAATGTGAGCTCAGAATGCTCTGCCACAGGTCAGAAACAAATAGTCCTTCTGAACATTTGGGGGGATTCTCTAACTTTGTGCATCTTGTGTTTCTTCTGTGCTAATTCATTTCTGCTTTGCTCATAGAGCCCAGCACCTTCTATGATGAGGGCATGCCATACTGTGCCGGTGTCTCCTGCCATGCAATCAATTCTAAAGTTCTTGAGACCTTGAAAGTGTCCTTGTACCGCTTTTTCTGACTGCCTTCTGAAATGCTTGCCTTGTGTGAGATCTCCATAAAAACAGTTGGCTGGGGGTTTTTTGGCAAGCATACTTCTGGCATTCAAACAATGAGACCAGCCCAACATCTCTGAGTTCTATGCTGTGGAGCTGGAATGCTTGGCAGTTTACTTTGGGAAAGGACCTCAGTGTCTGGTGTCTTAACCTGCCAGGTGATCTTCAGAATCATCCTAAGACAATTCAAATGGAAGTGATTCAGTTTCCTGGCACAGTGCTGGTATACTATCCAAGTATCCATACAATGATGAAGTCAACACGATAACTCTGTAGATCTTGAGTTTAGAAGTCAGTCTAATACCTCTTCTCTCCCACACTTTCCTTCAGAACCTCAGAGCCTCCATATCTTTATGTCATGAAATAGCATGGTCTTCCAAAAACAAACTGAAAGTTAATCACAGGGCATCAGAGAGGTACATAGTGTGAGTAGACTATATCACATTGCCGACACTGAATTATTCAAGAGGACAAGATATTGTCAGAAAGAGACATGACCAGGAAGTGGATAAGCATATGGATAGAATAAGGGATAAACCAACAAAAAGCACCCTATTTATATTCACAGAATGGTGTGGAGGAAAGTCCCTGCACATTGGAGAGATGCTAATGTGGAATGTATGAGAGGCATTAGACATAATTCTCACAGGAGAGCAGAACATGGACACATTATTGATATGCATCTCTTAGAGACTGCCCATACTGATGAGATCAAATATCAAATGAGAAGATATCAAAAGTATCATTTAATACAATCCGAGGAGCAAATAACACAATGGCATTTTCAGAGAGAAATAAACAACTTTGACAAAAGGATTCTTTTATATGCTAGAAACAAAAAATTAAATGCTCCCAATTGCTTAAACTCTAATTATATTTCAGAGCCCAGGGAAACAGCCCAAAGGTATTTAAGTAGATATGTTGCCAAGGAAATTGATATGCAATACCCTGATTGATGGCTTTGCAGTGTTTGCTTTCTCATTATCTTTCTTAACAGTGAGTTCCAGCCCAATTATACCAGGTTCTGTTGGAAGATACCCCTCCTCAAAGATGTCAAAGATGTGTGAACATTGGGTGTGGAGTCAGAACATCTGGATTCTGGCCCTAACTACATCATAATAGTAGCTGTGTGGCTGAGACCCTTAAGCAACCTGACCCTGAATTTCATTCCCTATCAAATCAAGATAATAGTATTTACATTATTGGTACCAAAAAGCTACCATGGCAAAAGTGTTTTATTATCTGTGGAGGACAATGTAAAGTGACCCGCATATGAGATACTTTCTACATTTTTAGGACACTCTACTATAGTTGTTATATGGTAGTAAAATGTGCAATACAACAATCTCCAGAAAATTAAACATGAATATCACATAGAGAGCAACGGAGAAGCACATAGTATATGTGAGCAGGCTCTAACATATAACCAACAAGAAACTTTGAAGAACATGAATAAAAAAAGGCATCAGTTTGCCTAGTCATAGGCCAAGGACAAAGGATGCCAGGTAGGCTGTGAGAGTTGGTACCTTGAGACACAAGGTGAAAGAAAAAAAAAAGGCCTTCAGCATCTTGGGTAGAACCTCTGTGGCAAATTTATGGGAGCATATGGGCAAAAGTTGGGCAGTATAGGGTTGTAATCTGCTTCATTTGATGGGAATCCCCAAACTGATAGTAACATGCATTTAAATGCTTGTGTATATGAGAATGCATAGCTATTGAATTTGAATTATTATTATTTATGATATGGCTTTTATCTTTAGTGACCTTCTGGTATAAGAAGCTAATCAATGAGGTACCAAGGAAGAAAAACTAGAACAGAGAGAGAAAAAAACTCCTCAAATCACATTAGTTAGCAATAAACCCAAATTCTTTAAAAAAAATTTTTTTTTACTTTTCTGGATAGCAAGACATGGAAATTCCATCTGTCCCAGATCTAGAGGTTTAAAAAAATGTAAAAAAAAATTTACAAATGTTTATCATTTTCATACTTTAACATACTTTCAAACATTAACTTTATTACCCAAAAAAGTTGTGATTTTTTTAAAGACATGGAATAATTCTCCATTTGAATTTAAATACATGGTATTTTAAACCAAAGTAACCAAAGGTAAGGTAACTCCATAAATAAGTGAAATCTAGCACAAGTAATAAACAATCAGATACAACCTACCTGTTTTGATATATTTTCTGAAAATTTTGCTGATTTTTCTTTTAAAATCGTGATAAGATCTTTATATATTTCACTGCACCTCTCATAGTTAATTTCTTCTGTGTCACTTTCAATACCCTTAAAGATAAAACTTTTTTATATTACTACAAAGATTTTATTATATCATCCTATAAATTATACCCTATAATGCTATGATTCTATATAGAATTATTTCTTAGGATGCCAGAATTTAAGTTATGACCTGAAGACAGGATATATAAGAAAAGAATTTAAAAAGCAGAGAGCATGGTAGGGATTCTGGGTAACTTACTGGGTTGACTTCTAGTGGGATTTTGAGTCCAGTTAAAGAAAATCCAGGATGTGAAAGTTCAATTAAGGAAAACTGGACACAAATGTCTAGTTAAAGAAAATTCAGGAAATTCAACCACTTACGGTAGTAAAATTTAAATAGCAGCTCTCAAAATCCACAACTTAAGAAACAATTGAAGTATTTCTTCTGTGTTTCAATGAAGTCTTTCTTTGAGGGATTTAAAGCTTACAATGTAGAAGAAATTATTTTAAATCCTATACACTGACTTGGAAATCCAGAAACATGTCAGTCTTGTTCTGTCAATCATGCTCAGTATCATTGGCTTTGATATTCCCAAAGAACTACATTGACAGGCAAACAAATTTTGTAGACTCATACTTGATTACATGGACATAACCTAAGACATAGCTACAGGGAATTACCACCATTAAGACTATCATTGTTTAGGTATACTGCACATTTGTTGGGTTCTAATTCTGGCTCTGCTTTTTTACTTACACCATTTACAAAAACTCCTGCTGTGCTACAAGTCAGGCAGATACAATCACAGTCATGTGGTTTCACAATCAAATAACAAATTTCCCCATGCATCTGTCTCCAAGGTGGGGCCCGACACCCATTTGCAAATTCAAAGTCTGCAAACAATTGTCAGTTAAAAAACAAAAGCAATTTAGACTAGATTTCTACAAAATTATGAATTTTAAATTTCTTATTAATTCCCATATGAATTTTCATTTTCTAAATTTTCATAGCCAAAAAATTTTTTTCATGGATTTTCATTATCTTAAAACAAAAAGAGTTTAAATTTATGGATATCTGAAGTATTTTGAGAATGTAGTTATGGAACTTTTTTCAGAATAAAATATATTTGAAAAGATTTAAACCTGATGTATAATTGATAGATTCTAAGACTGTTTGTTCTCCTTCTCCTGAGAAACGCTTGAGCAGATCTACATCATTTTTAATCGAAGCTGGACTTAAACGTGTTTCCCTGAAATTGACAACAACAACAAAAAATCCTCAGATGTGATACTTTAAAAAAGCATATCCTTTGAAAACAAATGAAAAATAAAGCATTTTCAGACTGGGATATCCTTCCTTTTATAATGTGAATTGTTGCTAACATACAGCTTATTTCATAGAAATTAAAGGAATGAATAATGCATTTTGCTGAATACTACATGTAACTATCAACCAAAGTATTAATTACATATCCTGATTAGATTAACTAATTTTATAAAACTGAACAAAATCTGTGTTATGTTATCATATTTTCATTATACTTTAGTAATATGTAAGAAAATCTTATAGATTTTTGAAAAGCATATGGTCATTTAACATTTTCAGAATTAAATAATAAGTGACAAGTGATTTAATCATTTATTAGGGAACTTCATGTACAATCAACTGAGTTGTTACAGAAGTTTGTCTCATTCAATAAAGTGAAACTATTAAAAATCATCTTAGTTTAATTTCATTTTAATGCAAATATTTATTTAAACTATGAAAACCTCAGTTTTCTCATTTGTTAAGAGATTAGATTAGACATCATTTAAAGAGACCTCCTAATACTAAAATTATAAGACTTCATATTATGTTTCCCATTTTATTCTACCAACTGGAAAAAAATGTTTTTGATGAACCTACACTCTCTTTAAAAAGATCTTTCTTACCCATGCCCTCCCCCCACACCAAGCTTACTTACAAAGAGATATTTTTTAGAGAACTATTGAGCAGGTTCATATCCAGTTGCTGCAGCAGAAGAGAGATTTTCTTTTTAATGTTGTTTTCATAATTTTCATCTTTTTTCATTTTATCTAGGAAACGTATTGCAGTCAAATCTTCTTCTCTTTCCACTATTCCTTGTGCTGTACCCAAAATTTTCATTATAGGGTCTCTATTAGCTGCCAAAATACAAGCACAATATCCTTCTATTTAGCTCCCCCTCTTCTTAATGTACACTTGGGGTTTTCTTGGCAAAGATATTGGAGTATTTGCCATTTCCTTCTCCAACTCATCTTACAGATGAGGAAACTGAGGCAAACAAGATAAAGTGACTTGCCCATAGTCACGTGGCTAATAAGTGTCTGAGGCCACATTTGAACTCAGGTGGATGATTCTTACTAATGCTAGGTCCGATGCTCTACGCACTATGGCGCTACCTAGCTGCCCTATGTATTGACTTAAATCATAAATCATAATGAACATCATAAATGAACGTCATCTATACTGTATTGTGTTTTAACTTCTTTTGTTAAAGATTTCCCAATTGTTTTTTAATCTTGTTCATGCCCCGCTCTGGAGTTTTGCTGGCTGTTTGTGGTCTGAGAATTTGAAGCCTCTGATATAGTCCAATCCCTTTATTTTATAGTAAAAAGAAATTGAGACTTACAGAGATGAAATGGCTTGTCCAATTTCACACAAATAATAAATAAAAGAACTAGGATTTTAACTCAGACCCTCAGGCTCCAAATCCAGCAATCTTATCATTATACCACACTATATCCCTCAATATGTATCTTGAGTGAAAATAAACTATTGCAAAAACTAAAAATTAGTCCATAAATTAACTTTTGGTGGTGAGACTTGGCTATTAATGATAAAAATAAATACAATCCTAATAATCAATACAATCCCTCTTTCTCAGTCACTATGATCTGTCTTGCCTTCTCCTCAATTTTTATGTTCTTTCTCAGCTTTCCTAACTGACCTGTGCCCTTAAGAGTATCTCTGCAAAAGAAAGCCAGTAATGTCATATATACTTTCTTATTGGTGGTAAAAGTAATACCTCCCGAATTTATACTTATATAATCTATAATCCCTCTTTTTTGCTGTAGATAAGAAGTTATTCTGCACATGTGGATATGCCATGTACACACACACACATACATATATATATATATATTTAGAATTTAGTGTTTTGAAACCTATATATATATACATATATATATAGGTTTCAAAACACTAAAAATTTTGAATTTAGTGTATGCATATATATATAGGTTTCAAAATACTAAATTCTAAATTTTGAAGAAGTCAAAGATTAATTGTCAGATGCCCAATCTATAGACTAAAAGAAAACAAATTCTCCCTTCACTATTCTTATTCAAGAAAAGGAGTAGGTATACTACTTACAGAATTACACTTAAGGAAAATATTAATGTTTAGAGGAAATTAAGGGGGTGAGGCTGAGGGGGAATGCTTTAGAACAGAGGATGACCAGTGGCGGGGGAAACATTTTAACAAATAACGAGAACTGAGGAAAGGAAAAGAAGACTTCGGGAAGAGGTATATTCCATGGGAATACAGGAAGCAAGAAACTAGCCTGAGGTTTACATAACTATGGAGAAGACGGCCTTGACCAGAAACCAAAAATCCACTTGGAGCCCAGAAAGAATGAAAAAATATTTGTCCCTATGAGTAAAGAGTGAGTGACTATTCTGGAGATTAAACAATAAAATTTTTTATAAAAACATATCCCAAGAATTCTTCATCTAGAGACCATGAAATTATTTTTTAATGTGATGACTGCTTCAATATAATTGGTTGCCTTTGTATTATTGGTCTTATATATTAAAATTTTTTATTCTGAAATTTTATTCTGAAATGGGCTGTATAGCCTTCATCAGAATGACAGTGCTGTCTATGACCCACAAAAAATTGGTTAACAACTTCTGCTCTAAGCAGATTCAGAGAATGTGCCGTGTATTGGCCTGTGACCTACTTATGTACTTCATGGGGTTGTTAAAGTAGCTTTATAATATATTCATGATCCTTCATGGAAATAGGAATGAGAGAGTTGGAACGGGTTAGGCTGCAGTGCCAAGTTGGAAGTCTTGAAAAAGAAGAATCCTCTTCTCCCGATTCTAGCATTCAGTGACAAAGCATGGGAAATGGGGTGCTTTCTGTTTAATGCTGGGTACTTTTGTCATATGGTTGTTACATGGTAACCAAGCTAATAGCAGGGCATAGGCTATCTGGACAAGGAGCTAATTCTAATTAGAAATATCTGGAGTACCATCATAGCAGATAATCAAATCCATCCTTTCTCTGGGCTTTCAAAGTTTCAGTGCAGGCTTACATCGTGTGAATGGCTCAGCCAAAAGAGAAACTTGTACTTAACTGTGGTTAAAAAAGATTATTTCCCACACTATGAGAGCAGGGAGCTGTGACAGTTGTTTTGGCAGTGCCCTCCAGACCAGAGGTACAAAACTCTAAACTCAAAGAAGATATCTAGTTTTCACTCTACTGTACTCAAAGAGGAAACTAAAAATTGCTAGGAAGAGGGACAGGAGGTTGAGAATGGAGATGTCTTCTTTAAACAAAATTGGAAGCCCAGGAATTTTCTAATTATGTTAAAGCATCAAGTAGTCCATTCAGAAATACAAATTTACAATTATAAACTGACTTGAATATAATAATACTGTTTAAAAAGTTGTAGATAAAATCTTTTGCATAAATTGAATACAAAGGTTTCCAAATCATCATATTACTCTGGTTTTGAGTGATCAATATAAATTTCCAGTATGAAATAATTTAAGTAAACTCTTTCCCAGGAATTATTTAATTGACCAATAAGCACGTATGAAGCTCCTTTTCCTGTTCCTTCTTCTCTCTATTGTAATTATTATTAATTAATTAGAAATATTACAATATTATTACAAACCTTTATTCTAGAGGAAAGAAGAAAACATTAAAGTTGCTGGGGAGGGAAAGTGTCATGGTGTGACCTGTGTTTTAGGAGTATCAGCTGGCTACTGTGCTTGACAATAGGGATTCATCAGGGAAAACATCAAATATACTTAAGTAAAATCCATGTCTATCTAAAGTAAATTCAAAGTAATGGATGGGCAAAGGAACAATAGTAAATGGAAAGATCAGGAAAGACCTCACCTAGGAGGAAGCCATTGAACTGGAAAACTCAAGGTACTTAGGGGTTTAAAGAAGTAAGAGTGATGAGGGAAGAGATTTCAGGAATGGGCAATAAGCTGTTCAAAGGCAGGAAGAAACATATATGGAATATCATGTGTTGGGAATCAATGAATAGGAAAGTATAACTGGAATGGAGAGTATATTGAAAGTAAAATATAAAGGCAGCCAGGTGGTTCAGTGGGTGAGTCCTAGAGTCAGAAGTACCTGAGTTTAAATCCCACCTTAGACACATGCTAGTTGTGTGATTCTGGACAAGTCACTTAAACACAACCACACACACAATAAGGAAAATAATTCGTAATAACTCTGGAAAAATATATTAGAAACAGATTGCAAAAGTCTCCATGTCAAACATAGGAGCTGGTCTTTTATCAGTTGAGATAAGATATAAAAAGCATTGTGTAAATCTTAGAGTGCTATTTAAATCCTAACTGCTGAAGCTACAATTGCTGCTCCTTTTCCTGTTCCTTCTTCTCTCTACTGTAACTATTATTAATTAGAAATATTACAATATTATTACAAACCTTTATTCTAGAGGAAAGAGGAAGACATTAAAGTTGCTGGGGAAGGAAAGTGTCATGGTGTGACCTGTGTTTTAGGAGTATCACCTACTTAGCACCTGTATGCAGGAAAGATTCTGGAAGACAGACCAATTAGGAGACTAATTAAATGTCTGCATTTACAGATCTGATTATGGCTATTACCTTCAAGGCATGCTTGTGTTTCCTTCAACTTTTTATCCTTGGCAAAGTGTAACAGGCGTGACAATTGACCAAAGCTGCTGACTTTAATATCATTTCCAGACAAAAGCAATAGTGGCTCCCCATCTTTGGAATTTTCTTCCGATTGAACTGTTGTTCCACTGAAAGGGAAAAAGAGCAAATAAAGCAATGAAGGTTGATTCATTACTAACAAAACTTTCTTAAAAGAATCAAGTTTTAACACGTTTGAACAAGCAACTTCTCTAGTTATTTATGGTACACAGAAAATAAGAATATTTACATTGGAGAGTTGGCCTTTTCCTTCTTATTCAGAATTTATGTATGCCCTCAAGCCCGAAGATTTACCAGTACTCAACAAGAATATATGAACAACATTATAGTGATAAATTTCCCTTTTTAATCTATGTATGGCTGCATTAAATAAGATAAGTGGAAGGAAAGGGAAAACTTTGTTTTTCACTTCTTTAAGTGTTTGACACATTTGAAAGAAAACACTACGACTACAAAATCATTCATTATTTAGTCATTTTTCCTTGAAGATTTTTCATACCATTTCAGTTAATGGCTAGTTTTTTTTTTTTTTTTAATGAACAACGCATCCACCTCTTTGAAGATATGATGGTTAGGATTTGCGAACACAGCAGAGAGCAAATGGGCTTCTTTATTAACTTGATATTTTCAGGGTTGACTTCCCAAAATATGATCTCCAGAAATGCAAATTAACAAAACGGATGAATTTTTTAAAAAGATTGAATATTAACAAAATACTTAAATTATTTATTAAATTTCTTGTTTTTTATTTATTTTTCCTTGTAAATGAGGCTTATGCTCAAATGGACAAGAAGCCAATTTCCCCCAAAGGTTTCACTTTATTGAGAGGAACATTCTCTCTAGATATTTAACTTAATGAGAAAAATAAAACTTCTTTAGTTTTTTTTTTAATCATGGAGAGTAAGAGATCTTGATTGAAGACAATCAGTATGTAGGTGGGTATGTATATATTTACTTATAAATACAAATATATGTATGTATACATTGATACATCTATATAAATATGTGAATACATCAATACATATATACATGCATATATATGCATGTGTATGATATGTGTACACTTAAATTTAGACCCTACAAAACTATTCAGGACCTATTATAACAATAGTATTTTAAATGCTCACAAATTGTTATTGAATTGTTTTGTGTTTTTACTTATTTATGCACATGTTATTTCTTCTCTCTAGAGCTAGAAACTCCTGCTTCTGACACATATTGACTATGTTCCTGGGCAAGTCACTTACTTCTCATTGCTCTAGGACAATAATATCAAATTCAAATAGAAAGAGGGACTACTAATTAATAGATAAGGATCCCTACAGGTTCCATATTGACTTAATTTTAAAATGTGATACTACCTATGTTTTATTAATTTTGATTTATTTTAGTAAATTTTTCCCAATTACATTTTAATATGTTTCAGGTGACCTGGAAAGCCTACTGTGTTTGACACCTCTATTCCAAGATGGTAAGATACAGAAAAGGTATCAATTTGCATTGGTAAAAGGAATTTCCTCATCTGTGAGTTCCCCAAACAAATAAAATCACAAATGTGGTCTCCAGCTCTTGTTTTGCATATTTATTTGATTTTATAGTTTTCTTTCTTGACTTAAATGAAGTTTACAATCTTTTAAATTGTGTTTATTAAAGAAAAGGGGTGGGCTTCTTTAGTTGTAGAAAATGGAAGTACATAATAAATGTTTTTTTTTTTTCTATCAACTTTAACATCAACTTACTCTCACCATTTACAATGGAAGAACAAATTTTGTACTGGTAAATACAATTTAAAAACAAGAAAGACACAAAGAGTTGTCATAATTTCACTGAGTTTAAATATCAGTGTCCTACATAATTTTCAAGTTTATGTCTTGAGAGAAATGTATTTTTGACAGGATTATACATAAAGGCAGCATCAACAATACTGTCATAGTAATAAATATACAAACTTATGCAGGGCTAAGTCTGTCCCACAGTAGTTTAGATATGATAGTGGAACAAATAAGATATTTTGCAGGTCATTCAACATCTAACAAAAAAAGCTTTACTTAGTCAGATCAGAAGGATACATTGAAGACACCTTGAGTTGATTTAGCTGAGGGATGATCCTTTCTCTGAACTGTCCATTACAATATGATTTAATAGCCAAGCCAAAGACCCCTCTTCCCTCATCCCTACCTCCAATCTATAGCTGCTTGATACTCTGGTACTTGGTATTCTGAGCCTTTAGCTCCCTGAGCCAACCATATCTCAAAGAAGGTTTCAATATTTTAAGGAAAAATCAGTAAAACTTGCATGAGGAGAAGGATAGGGATATTGCTCCTACCACAACATCAAAGATAATACTTATTAAATACAATTATAGATTTACCTGACAACATAACCTGATTCAAATTCTGAAGGTTCCAAGGTTGTAGGCCATTGAAGTGATTCTTTGAAAACAAATTCTGACTCTTGAGGATATTTAGTACTGAAGGATTCCACAAACTTGATGATGTCATTTAGAAGGGATTCATTTAAAGGGGTAAGTTCTAAGGTGTCAGCTCCAACTCCAGCAGTGGTCCACTGAGCTGCTCTCGTTAATGCTACCCCCATGGGATCAGCTAATGGGTAGACTTGGACCTTAACAAGCAAAGTACAAGGAATTAGAAAGAAACATTATCCTGGTCCTGCCTGCCTGAAGAAATACTCATTTTTAATTTACTAAGAAAGAAGTAAATTAACCCACTACCACCCCCAAACTTCCATTCTCTTTCTCAACTAAAAAAAAAAAACAAACCAGCAAATAACAATTCAATATGAATGATGTTTTTTTTTTCCTTACCATCCTTCTAGGAATGCAGTAAAATGTTTGCTAAGGTCCCTTCTAAATTTGAAATTCGATAAATATGGATATAGTACAAGGTGGTAACCAAACCAAATATGGCATGGGTAACCACTGACTAGCATATTACAAACTTTCTAATTTTTTTCTGGGTCAAAAAGGCTATGGAACTTAGTTTTCATTAACATAAGGGAATTTTTATTGTAGAAATGCCCTCCACTAATACAATCATCAACTCAACTATAACTTTTAGTCTTATAATAGGGGTTTTTAACCTGGTGTTTATGGATAGATTCCTTGGAGTCTGCGGTTGGAAGGTTATTTTTTTTTAAATTTTCACTAACTTCTAGCTAAAATTTAGTAGTTATTTCAATCATGAATATAGAAAATAAAACATTCTGAGAATGAATCCATAGGTTTCACCAAATGGTCAAAGGGATTAATGACACCCATGAAAAGATAATGTCATAGAGCCCTTTTCTTTGTTTTTTTTTAATCATAGCTTTTTATTTTCAAAATACATGCATATAGTTTTCAACATTCACCCTTGCAAAACTTTACGTTCCAAATTTTTTTCTCCTTCCCTTTTCTCCACCCCTCCCCTAGACAGCAAGTAATCCAGTATATGTTAAACATATGCAGTTCCTCTATACATATTTTCCCACTTATCATGCTACATAAGAAAAATCAGATCAAAAAAGGGGGAAAATGAGAAAGAAAAAAACAAGCAAGCAAACAACAACAAAAAGAGTGAAAATACAATGTTGTGATCCACATTTCAGTCCCCCATAATCCTCTATCTGGATGCAAATGGCTCCCTCCATCACAAATCTATTGGAATTGGCCTGAATCACCTCATTCTTGAAAAGAGTCACAGTAGAGCTTTTTTTTCTTAAAACTTACTTAGCTAGGATCCTAAGTGGTTAAGTGAATATGGAACTTGAAACTCAGGTCTTCTGGATTCCAAGGTCAGCTTTCTACCCACTATACCACATTGTCTTTAATTTAATACTTCTCTGGAATTAATAATTTTCTTATTCTTTGCCCCTGAATCCTAAAACTAAGCCTAAGAGATATGACTCCAAAGTTGAATGAAAAAAACTGAAGATAGCTAAAGCTGGTTCATTTGAGTTATTAGAGGTAGAGACACTCATTAAGAATTGGGTTATCACATCCAAAATGAAACAACAGGTTGTACAACTATGCTGTTGGAGAAGCTTTTTTACCCAATATTCTGCTAGGAAGAGTTCTCTCCCTTATTGCAAAAATATTTTGTAAATTTTGTAATATTTTGTAAATAAACAGTGCAATGATGATTGACATTTATAATGTCAATTCTGAAACATTCACATGATCCTATATTGCATTCCACTTGATTTAATGGGAATAAAAGTTCAGAAGAGTTTTGCTTTTTCTTCTAAATTCCTTGCAAATCAATAATTATACATGATATTTATGAATGGTAGCTAATGATAGTAGCGTACTCCTACTCCTAGCAGCTATCTAAATAGCTACCTAGCTAGCTAGCATTTATATAGCATTTTGCCCTGCTGATCATCACAATAACCCAGAGAGATAGATACTATTATTATCTTCATTTTACAGTTGAGGAAACTGACTCAGACAAAGGTTAAATGACTTGTTCAGGATTCCAGACAGATTGTGTCTGAGACTATAATTGAATTCAGGTCTTCCTGACTCCAGGTCTAGTTCCCTATCTACTACACCACTTAACTGCCTAGTAAATAAAACATTTGATGACCTCAGAGCATCCTATTCCCTATTCCTACAATAAAATAGAGTTCGCTGTATTTCAGATTTCTCAAGAAACTACTTGGAAAATCTAGTTAAAATGAAATCTTTTAAAACCTAAATGATCCAGAATGGTTGTAAAGAATGTCTATCATTCAAAGAATAATTTTGTAATCCTCTGCATTATTTTGGCTATACAGAGCTAATTTAAGATAAGAAACCTTATATATGAATGTTATGGAATATTATTGTTCTGTAAGAAACGACCAGCAGGACGATTTCAGAGAGGTCTGGAGAGACTTGCATGAACTGATGCTGAGCGAAACAAGCAGAACCAGGAGATCATTATATATGGCAACAATAATACTATATGATGATCAATTCTGATGGACATGACTCTTTTCCACAATGAGATGCTTCAAACCAGTTCCAATTGTTCAGTAAAGAAGGCCATATACACCCAGAGAGAGGGACATGAGATATGGACTACAACATATCATTTTCATGCTCTATATTGATGATTGCTTGCATTGGGTTTCCTTTATCAGATATTTTTGTTCACGTAGATACAATTGTTCTTGCACAGCAAGATAAGTATGGAAACATGTATACATATATTCGACTTGTCAAATATTTTAATATAATTAACATGTAGTAGACTTCCTGCCATCTAGGGGAGGGAAGGGGAATAGGGGGGAAAATTTGTAACAGAAAGCTTTGTAATGATCAATGTTGAAGAACTACCCATACATATGTTATGCAAATAAAAAGCTTTAATAAAAAAATAAAAATAAAAAAAGATAAGAAATCTCAAAGAGATAAATAGTAACAAACTAGAATTCTAAATAAAGGACCGAAAGCTATGAAATTAATTTTTAATCTCTTTTTTCGTTTACTGATCTGCCAGGTTGATTTTTTTTAAATCTTATTTTTTTCTTTAAACCACTAGTGGCAAAGTGAATAGAGTACCAGAAGGTAGGAGATCCAGGTTCAAATTTGGACTCTGGGATTTACTAGCTGTGTGACACTGGGCAAGATGTTTAACTTCTGTTTACCTTAGTTTCCTCATCTGTAAAATGAGAATGATCCTAACAGCATTATCTCTCAAGGATATTATGAGAATAAAATATGAAGTGCTTTGTGAGCCTTAAGTGCTATTATTATTACCAAGCAAAATGAGGATGGTAGCAATTTAAGTTCTCCAAGATCTCACACAAGAAAATGAAAATATAAGACAAAAAATAAGTATTCACTTATCCCAAAATTCCTGGGATATTTCATAAGTAAAAGAATTAGCTAGAAAATGTGACTTACGAGATTTCTATTCTGCATTCTACTAACAAATTCAAACAAGCTGTTAGCACATGTAATTCTACATTTTAAAAAGTCATTAAAATCTGCAGTATTCTAGTAAAATTTGACAGTGATTATTTTGATCTTCCTACGTCTTTTTTGTTTTGTTTTAAAAGCCAACTTTTTAAAACATCTATCTAGTATATTTAAAGCACTTTGCCAACAGTTATTCTTATTAGAGTCACAAATAAGACAAGTGTATTATAAAATATAGGCTTTCTTCAGAGGTAATGTAGCTAACAGAGAGAGCACTCGCCTTGTTGTCAGGGAGATCTGAGTTCATATTCTACACATGACACTTACCAGCTGTGTAAACCTTGGCAAGTCACTTAACCTCCACTTCCCTAAACTGCCTAAATCACAGACTAAATCCCTCATTTCCTGTATTCATTATGCATTTAGAGTAAAAGTCAAGTGTGTGATTCAATAATTTAGGCAAAAAAATCCTAATTCTACCTAAACTGGGCCATTTATCCCATTCTTTGTTTTCTTTGATATTAAAATGAATACAATACTTTTTGTTCACCAGATATTTTTAAGATTCACTTCCCCAAAAGGTGCTTTCCAAATTTTCATTTATTACAAATAACAGAGGGCTAATCCAGAAGCTAACTCATGCATAACTCCTATTACTCAACTGAGCTTAACACCTAAATGTTGCAGAACGGAATCCTTCATAAAGTTTGAAGATATGTGTACTGTATTACATCCAGACACTGACTGCCAAGAGGCCAGCCTGGGCCATTTAAAGAAATAGAAATGGTGAGGTGAGGAAGAGAAGGCCGACTTCTCCCTCAGGGACAGAACTGAAGGAACAAGGGAGGCAGGAAGGGGACACAAAAGCCTGGAGAGATCGGCGGATTTGGGAAGGAGTGCAGGGTTGAAGATTAGGGGCAAGGTTATAGAAGAAGGAGGGCAAGGAGCTCAGAAGGCTGCCTGGGGGTCAAGGGTACAGGGGAATAAGGGTACTAGGACACTGGGTGAAGTAGATCTGGAGGGCCGAGAGCTAGATGGCCAGAGGCCACGGGAGGCGGGGCTTGTAAATGGGACAAGGTTGGGCGGATGGGAAAGGGAAAGGATTGGGGAGTCCCCCTCTCCCCCAAGTCCCAGCCTCTAGAATGGTCTCTGCCCCTGAAGAGGCTGCGAGAAGCCGCCCATGAGCCTCCCCGTTCCCAATCTCCCAGGCCCGCGTCCCCTCCTCACTCACCTGTGGTTGGCAAGCAGGAGCGGGACCCACCTGTGCCCTCTAGTCAACCAGCTCCCGACAGTTACTCGCTCCGGGACCTCCGCTCAGCAGCCGCGGTTGCTAAGTCGCGGGGGAAACACCACAGCCCGGGCGCTGCTAGGAGACCCCGCCTGCCCGGGGGGCACGTGGGGGAGGGGCTCCCTGGGATTCCCCGCCTCCTGGGCAAACCCCGGGAGGGCTGGAGGCCCTGACTGATCCTGATGAGGGATGGCCAGCCTGAGGGGCTCAGCAAACTGGGAGCGTGACCCCCCACATTCATCCCTGCCAGCTTCCTCGCCCCGGCAAAAATTTCAGAAGTCTCAGTCTTGCCCGGTGGACACTTGTGTGCTTGTCTGCCGGTTGTACCCGCCCCGTGGCATGTGATCTCCTTAAGACTAAGTTCTGTTTTGCTTCCTTCTTGGCGGGCTCACATTTAATAAATGTTTGTTGGGGTAGGCCTTTCCTGGTCCCTCTCCACCCTCTCCCCTCCCCCCCCGCCCCCTTTCCTTAAGGTGGCCTTCCATTTACACTTCATACATCTTGTACTTAGAGTTGTTTGCAGGTTGGCTTCTCCATCAGAAAAAAAGCCAAGGTCCCCCACTGAATCCAGAGCCATCTCCAGTCATCCTGATCTATATCTGTCCACTGGACTCAGATGGCTCTGGAGGAGAGACTGAGATATCCCTCCTTCACTTAAATCCAGTGCACTTGCATGGGATGGCATCCCCTCCCTGATGTCGTGGTCCTCTTGGAGAATGAAGGACAAACAACAAAGAGATCCTTGAACACAGGGATTATTTTGGCCTCTTTTTGTATTCTTTGCACTTAAACGTAAAACCTGGAGCATAGTAAGGCTTTAATAAATGTTTAATGACTATCTGAGTATCTGAATTGAAGACTGAATTGAAGAGCAAAAGGGGGAAGGTCAAGTAACTTTGGTCAGTAATTCAGTGAGCTTGTGTATTGTCCATTCCTGCAGAGCCTATCTCTTGCCTTCTCATCCTGTGCAATGCCTGTCCGCTTCATGTCTTTCTGTAAAACTTTATAAAGGTTGTACCCAAAGTGCTAGTGGCCTCCCTCTTGTGGCTTTAACATCCCAGAAATATTAGCCCTCACTCTCCATGTGACATATCTATCATCATCTTTCCTTCTTTTCTGGCCAAATAGATATCCTTGGTGTCTTTTAAGGCAATATGGAAACCAGGTTGCTATCAGTAACATACTGCCATATTTCTTACTACTTTTAGAATTACCTAAAACTTGCATGATATCAGATCCATATTATGCAGCCATATAGAATCACTGGAAGAATCACATGTTTTAAGAGATGGGCTTTAGGGAATGGAAGACTTTGGGATGAGTGAACACTGAACAATATTCTAAATGTGATTCAGTCTGCTCTTGCCTGTCTGAAACAAATGGAATGATATGCCACACTGTATTTTATAATCTGACCAAAATTTGTTTTTCTTTTGTGGATTGCTCAGTCAATGCTTTCTTAGTGGCTTTGGGTTTTCCTGAAGAGAATCCAGTATTATGACACCTGAAAATACCTGGAGAAGCTAAGTACCACAATGACCCATAAAACACAGGCCAACAATCCTAAATTAAGGTAAATAGCAAATCATAATAACAACCTAGGCCTTAAAAAGGTTCTTGGAATAGATGTGGAATTATTCAGTTTCCTATCTCTTAAGTAAACTCTCTGCCCAGTCCATACTGAGAATCCACTCCCTCAACTCTTCTAGATTCTCTTAAAATCCCTAGCTACTTTCCAAAAGATTCAGTTTAGGTCCCACAAGCTAGGGAAAACTTTTTTTTAATCCCTGCCTGTTGTATATTTTATCCCCCAATCCAATGAACATTCCTTTATGGAAGAAATTCTGATTTCAGTCTTTGTATTCCTAGCTTTGTATTAGCCAGGCAGTTAATTTAATAAAAACATGAATTCTTCTGCTAAGGTAGTGGGAAGTTTTTGTACCAGGCACTTGAGTGCAAGATATGATCCTTCCCTTACCCAACTTGCTTTTCTCCCCCACCCTTCTCCCCAAAGCCTTCACACCTTGCTGTCCCTTGGCTTTTCACCTTCAAAGACCACATGGATGCAGGCTCTTACTCATATACCACCATTCTCCCCTCAAAATCCTCAATCCAGTCAAAACTGACATCACTAATTGCCTTAATTCTGGGCATGCTCATTAATTACAAGGCTAGGAACTAGGAGAAACTCTTGCAGCATCAACAATCAGATTTCTTGTTAGGTACTCAAAGATGCTAAAATCCACAGGTAAATTTTTTAAACCCTAGGAGTGGAGGTGAGAGAAGAGAGCCTAATAGTTTCAACTCTATAAAAATGAATCAACCGGCATAGCCTCTACTGCTCCTTCATTAAACACATTAAACATATATCTTTGAAGAACACCAGAAGAGATCTCTTCAAAAAGTATATGTAAACTGTTTTATACAACCCCAATCATCAGATTGAAACAGTTAATTTAATTGCAGTAGTAGATTATTTAGATCTCCCAAAGGTTAATTTAGTTGATTGTCAAGTAATTGGTCATTAATGATGTTGAAAACTAAGTAAACTGACCTAAAATAATCTGAAAAAATTGTGAATGAAATCTGGTGAAGAGAAAATTTTGGTGAGACATAATAGCATATTTAAGCATTTGAGAGACCATGACTTGAAAGAAGATAGCACAATTAAAAGCAATGGGTGGAAATGGTCAAGTCAAGTCTTTGTTGAGCTCTTACCATGTGCCAAGTGGTGTGCCAAGCACTGGAAAATAAATACAAGGAAGTCTACATTCTTATGACTAATAATTCATGAAGGGGAGCTGAAAAGGAGATGAAATTGAGATAGGGATTTGGTAAAGAAAGTCCCATTCTGGAAGAGAATAAAGATGTGTTTGACCTGGGGGACTTCCTTAAAATGAAAGAACCAGACAATCAAAGAGAGTCCACAAGAGGTCATGTCCTATGTGAGTAGTCCAGGAATGGGAGAAGTAGTCCACTGGTCCAGATAGAAGTGGCAGAGTGATCGATTTGGGTTCTATTTACTGAAAATCATGCTTATAATCATAACTATCTAAAAGTGAAATGGGCTGCTTCAGGAGATAGTGGATTCCTTTTCATGGAGGTCTTTTAGTAAAGATCAGATTGATCACTTGTCAGGGATGTTATAAAAGGCATTCATGCTAGAGTGTAGATAAATATCTAGTAATTATATTAATCAACCAACCATCATTTAAAAATCTCCTACTATGTACCAGGCACTGTGCTAGAAACTGATATGAAAAAATGCAAATGAAAGGGCTCTGTATTCAAAGATCTTACATTTTATTTGAAATGGGTAAGAGAGTAGGAAAAATATATCTAGAAAATTAAATACCAAATTCCTACAGAGGCATCTGGGAAAGGAAGGGTAGGTACTAAGAATTGTAGAGATCTGAGTAGCCTTTGTGCAGAAGGTATTACAGAAGTTTCTAGAGGGCATAGAGAATAACAAAAAGGAACATGTGGTCACAATGCCAGAAAATCAGATAAGCAATAATAACAAAATATAGAAATGTTTATTGAAGGTCCACACAAATGCACTGGGGAATATTGGAGAAAACAATTTAGAATTCTAAAGGAAAAGTCATTAAACTATGGATGCCCTTTTATAAAATACCAGTTCTGCTTTCAATCTAGCAATATTTCTAAAGCATGGATCTAATCATGTCATTCATCCACTGAAAAATGTCCAGTGGTCTCATCTTATCTCAGATAAAATAGAAACTGGCTTTGCTATTTCCTGCCTTACCTTTCCAAGCTTATTTTCCATTTTTACCCTTTGAATGCTCTACCATCCAGCCAAATCACTCTTTTTACTCTCCCTCATAATCAATAGTAATCAACATTTCCTCTCCCAATCCCCAGTCTTTGTACTGCTTGACCCTGGTTCCTAGAATGGATTTCAAATTTCAGTTCAAGTGCCACTTTTAGCATTGAGGTATTTCTTCAGCTCTTGCAGCTACTAATGCCACCTGCTGAAATTACTTTGTATTTTCTAGGTTTATACTTTGTATTTGTATCTCTGGGGTACCCATTGCTCCTCCTAGAATATTATGTAAACTCCAAGACTTTAGTTCAATTCCAGCTTCAGAGACTTACTAGCTGTGAGGCCCTAGATAAATCAATCTAAATTTGCCTCAATTTCCTTAACTGTAAAATAGGAATAATAGCACCTGCCTCACAGGATTGTTGTGAGGTTCAAAGGAGATAGTATTTGTAAAAGCACTTATTAAAATACCTTTAAAATTAGGAAATTGGATCTGATGGCCTTAGAAGGTCTCTTCCAACTCTGCATCTCTGATCCCACAAGGGACATTTCATTTTTATGTTTGTCACTAGTAATTAACAGAGTACATGGCACATAGTAGGTGATTGCTAAATGAGTGTTGGTTGACGGCTATCATTACTAAGGCCTGTAGCCCAAGGAGGTGAGAGAAAGATCCTAGATATATAAACAATTATTTATAGCGTTACTCTTTAGAGTAGCAAAGAACTGAATCATCAAATGACTGAACAAATTGTGGCACATGAACATAGTAAAATATATTGCATTATAAGAAATCACAAAAATTAAGAATATAAAGAAAGTTGGAAATTTTTGTAAGACCTGAGTGAAAGAAGAAGGAGGGAGGGGGGAAAGGAAGAGAAAATGGAGGAGGAAGAGGAAGGGGAAAGGGAGGAGAAGAAGAAGAAGAAGGGGAAAGGGAGGAGAAGAAGAGGAAGGATTAGAGGAGAAGGAGAAGGAGGAAAACCTAACAGATGACCACAATAGTTTAAAGGAAAACAATGCTCAAAGACTTCAGAAGACTAATAAATGCAGAAACCAGTGGTAACTTCAGAGAACTTATGGCAAATCATGTCTCTTGCTTCTAGGCAAAGAAACAATGGACTATAGATGTTGGAATAAAGCATTCATTTTCAGTTGTGGCCATTTGATTGATTTGTTTTGTTTGTATATATTTATTTATTGCTCTACCTGGTTTCAACTTGACAGAACAAGTTGCATCTCAGCAGTTCCCTGTGGACTCCTCCTTTTTCCCTTACCCCTTTTGTATGTTATCTCCCTCTCCCTCATAAAACTGCAAGATGTCTAAGGACAGGGAGGGTCTTTATTTTTATTAACAGTATTCCTAGCATATAGCACATTCCTGGAATATAAAAACGAATGTTTATTGGATTAGATTGAGAAAGTTCTATGAGGAAAGGAGAGAAAAGTCATTAGAATGAGAATGATTGGGGAGGGGGAAGGAAAAAAAATATTCTGAGATAAATAAAAGTCAATAAGGATTCAGACTAAAAACAAATCAATAGATTTGTGGACTAAGAAGTTGTTGGTGAGTTTAGAGAAAACATTTTTCTTCAAGGAGCTGAGGATAGGAGCTAGAATCCTGGGAAATAGAGATTGGAAAATGATAAGGAAGTGAAGGCAACCAGCAGAGATGACTTTTGCTAAAGGCATAACAGTGAAGAGAAGTGAAAGTAGTACACTCAAAGTAAAGGAGTTTCAATGTTCATTTCTATGATGTTTTTAGGCAAATATTTCTCATGAAAGAATACTTCAAAGTGAGAGGAAGACAAAGTATCTTTATGAATTATTTTTGTTGCTTTTGGATGTGTGAAAAACACCAATTACTAAGTTGTTCCTCTTAATTTTTATGATCTGCAAATGTGATAAATACACGATCTATTCTTTTATCCAAGTCATTCGTAAAAATGTTAAATAGCACGTGGCTAACCAAGCATTGAATCTGAGGTACCCCACTAAAGAATTCCTTCACAGTGGACACAGAATCATTAATAACTTACTTCTTGAGTACAGCCAGTCATTCAACAGCTCTGAATACATTTAATTTTATTGTTGTCTGGACCATATCCCTCAATATTATTCACAAGAACAGCATGAGACACTTCACCAAATGTTTTTGCTAAAAACCCAGGTAAACTATATATGTTAGACTGCCCTGGTGTACCAGTATAATAACCTGACCAAGAAAAAGGAAATAAATTTAATCTGGCATGACCTAGTCTTGTTAAAATCATACTGGTTCTTTGTGATCACTGATTCCATTTCTAGATGTTCCCTAAACATCACTTTTATAATGTGTTCTGGAATTGTTGTCAGGAAAACTTTCTGCTACTACCTTGTTCTATTTTTTTATTATCACATGAAATAATATTTATAAAGTGCTTAACACAGTGCCTGGCACATAATAGGTGCAATATAAATGCTAGCTAGCTTTTACTATTATTTGGGTAATTCAAGTCCAATGCAAAGGGGGGTTACCTCTCTAGCAAATCCAAAGTAATTTCCTTTCTGGAAGAAACCCAATTTTTTAGGGCCCTACCTGGGTCTTTGGGTAAAGTAGGATTCACCAGAATGGGGGGAGAGGATGGGAGAGGGTGGGAGAGGAGGGAAAAGTGTCTCTCTAGCAGCCCCAAATTTGTTTTACTTCTAGTAGAAATGAATCTCTGAAGTGGGACTCACTGGAGAGAAATGATTGTATCAACTGTTTGTTTATAGGTTACAATGAGCCCTTTATGTTGCTTTGGGTTGTGTGAGGTGACATAAGGGTTTTCCTGTACCCACTATTCATAGTTACCTTGAATGCCCCCTTTATTTCAGTCCTCACACCACCAAACTTAGGCCTGATATTTTATATATATCAGAACATAGAACTTGAGTTGATTAAGGAACTTAATCACAGGTCACATTGCCAATAATTGGCAATGTTAATACTCGAGTTTTCTGATCAAACTGCCCTTTACAAAGTTGTTATACTGTTATGTATTTCAAATGTCAGTGTAAATAACAAGAAAGTTCAATGGCTGAAAAATTACCTTTTAGAGACACAGAATAAATATATTTGAAAGGAAGGAGAGAAATATTTCACTGACTTGTTAAAAATAATTGCCCCTCTTAGGAGAAGCAGTAGAAGATTGCTTGGTTCTCATTCATATCACAAATAAAATAAACAAAACCCTCATAATTTTAGGAAATCATGGAATTTTGACAGCAGCCCTACTTTTCTATATATGTATGGCTCACTGCAAATGCAATGTACGTGATAAAAATGATAAATGCATTTGTCTTTGAGAAAGAAATCATTTACATTGATGCCATGAACCTCCAAAGGTAGATCATAGCCAGAGATGGAAAGGACATAAAAAAAATCATTTAGTTCAAGCTTCTAATTTTAAAAAAGAGGAAACTAAAATCCAAAGAGGTTAGTGGCTTGGCCAAGGTCATTCAGGTAGTACATAATAGAAAGTGGCTTGGCCAAGGTCATTCAGGTAGTACATAATAGAAATAAGATTCCAACCTAAGTGTTCTGGTTTAAAGTATGCACTATATCACCCTGCCTTTCTATCAGATTTAAAATAATTAGAAAAATTAAGACCAGTCTCTGTAATATCAAACACAAAAGACTGGCCTATTACAGCTGATTTTAGCAAAATTTGGTGTTTTCTACAATTATCTAAAATTCAATCTAAACAAATTTGTATGATTTGTCTTAAAATTTTTGGTTGAAAGCAACTTTATGAAGGAAGTGCAATGCTTTTGTTCTTTTATTTTCCTTTTTAAGATTTACATTTATTTGTGCTTGGCTATTTTCCCCCACTCTGTTAAAACTACTTTGGGAAAATAATAATAAAAATTTCTAATATCTGAAACCTGAATTTTGGTTAAAAAGCAACATTACATTATGATGTGCTTTTTTTTTATTTCCGAGTGATTACGACCTCTAGAAGTGGTCTGTAGGGTAAAAGAGTAGTTTAAAAATATTGTACATTAAGTAGCGTTCCGTCTCAGCTCTGGAGAAAGAATTGGATACTTCTGGAATGTTGCACAGTGGAATGAAGGAAAAAAAGTTATTTGATATAGAAAGTAGGCTGTCTGGCCAAGAAGTGATTACTCCAGAAGTCCTCAAGGAGAAGAGAAGATTTAATGGGAGATTTGATATTTTGGAAAACAAACTGAGGATTAATAATATCCGGGTGATGTCTCACAATCACACCAAGGGAGATGCTAAAGGCTTCTTTTTCAAATGGCTTCCAGATGCCAAGTAAATCATGGTCCTCAGCTGAAAGTGACTAAATTTTGGAAAGAAAAAATGCATTAGAGGAGTAGTATTGTTTTGCACTTCTAACTTCGTAATATCTTTAAGGAACAGTTAAGACTGTTATAACATTAACAATGAAAAATGCTTTTCAAAGATTCTTTCCCTTTAAAAGCAAGAGGAAGCCAAGGGCTTGCTGGGGGAAAACCAGTCTTTTATGACTTCTATGTGGTGTTTTTATAGAATGAAATATGTAGCTAAAGACTTTTTATGGTGGAGATGATCTTGTCTCCTTTATTGGCCGGTGTACATCACTCTTCTGACAAGAATTTAAGAGTAGAAATTTCATCATTAAGTTCAGCCGGCAATTCTTTCAGTATGTGTTATTTCTTCTTAAAGAAATTCTCTATTAAATACCCCTCCCCAAGTTACATAATAATACTAAGCTTGCACTCTCTTGCCAAAAATGGGGAATTTTTCTGGTGGACCATTCCAAGGAGGTCCTGTAAGCTATGAGCACTATGCATATTAGTGGTTAAACTCAGTCCTACCCAGGATGTTTCAGTTTTCTTCTCAAAGACAGAAGGCAAAGTTGACATAGTGAAAAGATCAGTTTTTGAGAGGAATTTGGGGAATGAGTGAAGTACAGCAACCACGAAAAGACAGGGATTTCCTTTTTTTTTTTAAATTCACTAACCCTGGAGAGAAAAGGAGAAATTTTCCTACCTCCAGGTCTGGCACTCTATCTACTGTACCACCTCATTGCCCCCTCATTAATTATAAATTCTTGTAAAGTGTGTTTTACTTATTTGTTTACAATCAGATATTATGGGTTTTGTGGTAATCCATGGAATCTCATGCTATGCTTAAGTAATTGGTAGGGAGAAAAAATTAAGTTTCATGGCTTTGAGGTAACTTTCCTACTTCCCTCCTTGACCACCTTGTTGTCTCCCTGCCTGAACTTCATTTTTACCTGTGATAGATTCTTCAGAGTGCTACCTCTGACAAGAAGCCTCTCCTGATTCCCCTATGACTTCTGACTTCTATGAGTGAAGGTAAGAATTTAACCACCCCAAAACTTCAAACAGAAGGCAATTCCTCAGATATCCCAAAGCTTGGCTCTGTACCCCCAACATCACTCCAGAGCCTATTCGTTTTGGAGTGAGATCAGAGAAGGAAATGAGTGGAGTAAGACTTTATTCTGCTCCATTCTCATCTTTCACAGACGTCCTCTTTGTCATTGATGTTTTCACCTCGGATGAAATAGGTGGGAGTATACCTGCCCCCAGAAGCCAAAGAGAAGATGTGTTTGTAGTCAAAGAAAAAAAAATTATTTCAATGACTCATAGCTGGACCGAAGCAAAGGGTTAGGCACCTGTTTGATGAGATTTAGCCCAAGCTTAAAAGCTACAGGCTTTAAGAGTGAAATGGTAACCACAAATGTCAAGCCTAATCATAATTTCCTGGATGATCTCTTTTACATGACTTCTCGCATGCAAGTTTTCATTGGTAATACGCTGTAGCCTATTTATACCAACCTCTGGATTGCATGTGACTTTGGTTCTTTGAAACCTGTGGTATTCTATGATTTGGAGCCATGTGTTATTATTGAGAATATACTGGTGTTAAAAAGATAGGTTTTTATTTCAAGGAGTAGCTTGGAATTGTTGAAAGGATTGTATAGTTTCCCATTTCAGCCTATTCTCTTTTTGGTATTTAATTCTTGGCCCAGCACACCGTCCATCTGCAGCTTCTGCACAAGAGATCTGCACAAAAGAATATTTTTTTTTTGCTTTGTATATGTGTGATTTCATCAGCTTGAGAATCTCCCAGTCTGAAAACTTCTCTACTAATGCAGAGTGACAATTTATCTGTAAAGAGTTGCTTGGGGAGACTGAGTGGGCAAGTGACCTGCCAGAGATAACACAGCTAGTAAGTATTGACTTGAACCTGGATTTGTATGACTCCAAGTCAAGTCGAGGGGATACTGGGAGGATCAAATGAAGTAATGAATGTAAAGCACTTTGCAAATCTTAAAATGATATATAAATGTCAGTTATTATTATTTTGTTATTATTATCCTTCAGTCACCAGGCATAAGGGACAGCCAGAGAAAATGCCCAGAGGAGTGTTGGAGGAACTGCAAGGAAGCCCTTGTCTCTGGGTAGAAAAATAGAGAGTAAGATAAGAAGACTGGAAATGTGGAAAGGGGACTCAGTTACAAAAGGCTTTGAGTGACAAAGAGAAGATTTTGTATTTCATTCTAGAAACAATAAGGAGCCACTAGAATTTACAAAGTGTGTCTGTGTGTGTTGGGATTGGTGGGAGGGTAAGTGATCCAACCTGCCCTTGAGGAAAATCACTTTACTGGCTGAATAGTGGGTGGATTATAGGGGAGAAAGAACTGAGGCAGGCAGATTCTTGCCATAATCTAGGTATGGGGTGATGTTGGGTCAGGTTCAAAGGAGAGAAGGGGATTTATGGAAGAGGAATAGAAAGGGCAAAACTGATAGATCTTAACAACAGATTGGTTCTGTGGGTCAAGAGAGTGAGAAATCCAGGATGAAGCCAAAATTGTAAGAAAGTAATAGAGAAAAGGGCAAATGGTTTAGGGGGAAAGATAATGGGTTCCTTGAGCAAGGTCATCCATTTGACTGGAACCTAGACTGAGAAGAGCAATTACATTTAATAAGTCTAGAAAGGTACTGTCAGTTGGGGCTAGGTGGTAGATAGCTTTAAATGCCAAACAGATCACTTTGTATTTGATCCTGAGATCAATAGAGAACTTTATTGAGCTTATTAAGTATGGAGGTAACATAGTATTGTGAGTTCAGCCAAAATGTGCCTTTCAGTAGGTAAAGGCATTTGTGAGACCTAAGTTTAAAATGCAACAGAAGAATTCATGAGACCTAAAATTTAATTTGTTGTTGAATCATTTTGGTCATGTCTGGCTCTGTGAACTCATTTGGGATATTCTTGGCAAAGATAATGAAGTGGTTTGCTGTTTCCTCCTCCAGCTCATTTTGTGGGTTAAATGACTTGCCCAGGGTCAGATAGCTGGAAAATATCTGAGGCCAGATTTGAACTCAGGAAGATAAGTCTTCCTGACTTCAGAGCCAGCCTTCTATTCATTGATGCCCAAAATTTAATTAAAATTGCTTTAATTATTGAAATTTTAAAATACATAAATATAAAAAGAATCTGAAACACACCTCCCTTTATGCAATCACTGAGTCTGGAAGCAACCTGCAAACTTGGGAAAAGATTTCTGAGCTCATCCCTGCCTTCAGACTAGTCCTTCTAGAATTCAAACCAACAGATGTGCAAGACTTGCTGAGGCTGGAGTCTCAGGAGACAATTGACTCAAGGTCATTCTACACAGGACCAATGCTTTAGGGAAATCCCTTTAGCAGCTGTGGAGGACAGATTGGAGAAAGAGAATTCTACACTTACCTTGCTGTTCCTCACATGTGACATACCACATCCTATCTCTATATCTTTTCTTTTTTTCTCCCTCTATAGCTTTTCATAGAAAAGATGTGTCCCCAACTGTGGAACATATGTTCTCTTCACCTCCTATTATTTCCATTTTCATTTGAGGTTCAGTTCATGTATTATCTTCTAAATGAAGTCTTTCCTGATTCTCCTCAACTGCTAGTCCCTCCCTATCCCCCAAGTGAGAACACAGAGGAAGGTGTTGCAATGATCCAGGTAGGAAGTGATGAGGAGAGTGGCTGTGTGAACTGAGAAGGGGAGGGGGAGGAGAAATGCTTTGGAGGTAGAATGGCAAGGTTTATTGAATTTGTGGAGTAAAAGTGAAGAATCAAACGTAAATCCAAGGTTATAAACCTAGGGAAGATGGGAAGATGATAATACCCTTGAAAGACATGTTGGGGGGAAAGATAGCAAAGTTTGTTTTGGATGTGTTGAATTTAAGATGGGACATCCAATTCAACATATATTTTAGGCAGTTGATGACACTGGGTTTAGGAGGGAGTTTTGGATTGGATACAAGGAGTGTCCTTCATAAGGCATCTGATGGAGTCACCAAAAGTGAGTCTGCAGAGAGAAGAGAAAAGGGCCTGGGATAGAATGTTGGAGGATTCCCCCATTAAGGCAGCATGATACGATTGGTAATCCACCAAAGGAATCTAAGAATTGGCAGACAGGAGAAAATGCCAAGAGAGAACAGTGCCAGGAAAAGTCAGAGAGGATCATCGCCAAAGGAGGAGTGGTCAAGAAGGTTGATGGCTGAAAAAAGACCACACTAATCAGTTAGAGATCACTGCTCGCTTTGGAGATGGCAGGTGAGTGATGACACCAGAAGTGGGCTCATAGAGTTGAGAAGTGAGAGGAAGATGAGGAAGCAGACGGGATGAGAGTAGGCAACTTTTACTGGGCATTTCCATGAAATGATAAATGATAAAGAGTCAAAGTGAGACTTTCTTTTTGGATGGCAAGATGGTGTATTTGAAGACAAAGGAAAGGAGCCAATGAAGAGGGATAGACTGAAGCATAACAAAGAATAGGCAATGAGAACACACAAGAGACCTACATGAATATTTGATGAGCCCTGTTCTCTTTCTGGTACAGTAAGACAACATGATACTATGATTATATTTGGAATTTGTCTTAGAGAACTCCAAGAGGGACAATGAACCAGAAAGAAAAATTGACCTTATTTGGGTCAGGCCCTTGTTTTTGAACTTCATCCATGTAAAGCTGAAGTCCTTAGAGGACCACAAGCCATGAGGCACATTCATAAGATGATAATATAATAGATTTAAAGCTGAAAGACACCAAATGAGGAAACTGAGGCACATGGAGGTTAAATGAACAAATGCTCAGGATCACATAGCAGCTGAGGTAGGATTCAAATTAACATTGACATTTCAAATCCAACACTCTAACCACTTATACTTGCAATCCTAGATGTCATTCAATATTCCACGCATTTATTTGGAAGTAAAGTAATAAATACTGATAAATTAGTTGCCAAAATTAAAAGGAAATGTGCCTTAGGCAGCTACATAAGAGGGAGAGTATAGCCTAAACTCAGAGACAGGATGATATGAGTTCAATTACAGGCTTGGGCATTTGTTAGTTGTGTGACCTTTGGCAAGTGTCTCAGTTTCCCTATCTGTAATATAGAATGAATACTGGCACCTTCCTCCAAGGGATGTTGTGAGGGCTGAATGTTTATGTAAAGCATTTTGCAAGCCTAAAGCTCTACGTAAATGCTAGGTGTTATTATTAATATAATTATTTCCTCAATGACGGGAAGAATTTGAACAATGTTTAATAATAATAAGGAAATTAATAGATAAATTATTTCAAGTGTGATATTTGTAAAGTGCTTAGCACAGTGTCTGGCACATGGTAGGTACTTAATATTTATTGATTGAGTTGACTTTCCCCAAACCATACAACAGTTATCACCTATAGAAAATATAAATTTGAAAACTTTGTCCAATAATGAGTAATAGTGGAGTGGAAAAACATGGTCATATCAATATTGGCATTCTTAAGATAAATGTAACTAGAAGACAAAAGGAAATTATAAGTAAGTGGACAGAATTGCCAGGTTTTCTTTGGAGAAGTAAATGTTGGAGTTAACTAAATTGATTTCATGGGCACCCAAAAACAACCAGAAACATCACTCATGGCACATTTTGCCATCCCATCTTACAATATATATGATAAGCATAAACACTCAAAAAAACTTACCATGACATAATTGCAACTTACCCACCCATATTTGTGACAGATATTCTATGAAGAATCTTCCAAAGTCAACATAGTAAAAATCATTTCAATTTTCACATTAATGTATGTGGCAAATGGGCAATTTAAGTTCTCCAATGATACTTATGAAATATTGGGGAAAAAACAGAAATCAAAGCACCTAATGAAAGGTTTCCAGCAATTCAGGGGATTCTTGGATCCATTCATCCTTTCATTCAATTAACATTCATTAAGCACCTGTTATATTCAAGACACTATGCTAGTGAAGAATTATACTGGATAAGAAGGCATAGGTGAATTGCAAGGTGCATCCTGGAACTTCTCTCAGCACCTAGGTCCTTCTCACCTCGGAATATCTATCCTCTGTACTGGCATTTCCCTTTTTCCTACTGAGAAGTTTTATTTTGGGAATGCACTCAGACAGGTAATACTTCATTTCTCTCCTGGATGTGACTCTCTGGACCGTTTTCTCCTTCTCTTTGCCCATTTTTAGTTCTCTTTCCCAAGTTGTCTTTCCTCCAAAGACTATAAGTTTCCCGAAGGCAAAGACTGACTTTCTTTTTGCTTGTATCTCCAGCACTTAGTGGAGAGCCCATGAACTTCATAAATGCTTGTTTGCCAGTCTACACTCTTGGAGGAAATATCCCACATTGATAAAATCATAAACTTTTTATACCTATGTCTTTTTTTACTTAAAGGACAAATGTTCTCTGTGCTTCTAGCTTTAAAAAAGAAAAGATATACATATTTGTATTCTGTTGAAAAATGCTCAAACATACATCATCTTGCTATCTTAGAAGATTTGTATCCTATTACTTGTATAATCTTGGGCAAGTATCTTCAGTTCCTTGGGCTTTGTTTTTTTTTTCTTTTTCTTTTTTTTCATAAAATGAAGGTATTGTATTCATTTATTCAACAAGTGTTGGACTAGATGATCTCTAAGGTACATTTTGGCTGAAAACCCTATCACCAAATGTATCTGAGATGCATGGAAAAATTAACTTTGAAAAGTAGCTACACCTAAAATTATATTATAAAGCAGCAGTCATCATTTGGTACTGACTAAGAAATGGAGCAGTTGATCAAATGGAATAAGTTACATTCAAAAGACACAAAAGTCAATGACTAAAGTAATCTAATGTTTGGTAAACCCCAAAATTCCAGCTTCTGGGATAAGAACTCACTATCTGACAAAAATTGCTGGGAAAACTGGAAAATAGTATGGCAGAAATGAGGCACTGAGCAACTCCTAACATGCTCTACTAATATAAGATCAAAATGGGTTCATAATTTAGACATAAAGAGTGATACTATAAGCAAATTAGAACAAAGGGTAGTCTATCTCTCCGAATTGTGGAGAAGGAGGGAATTTATGGGCAAAGAAGAACTAGAGTACTTATGAAATGCAAAATGGATAATTTTGATTATATTGTTAAAAAGCTTTTTGTACAAACAAAACCAATGCAGACAAGATTAGAAGGGAAGTAGAAAACGGGGGAAAAATTACATCCAGGAGTTCTGATAAAGGCCTCATTTCTAAAATATATAAAGAATTGACTCAAATTTATAAGAATATGAGCCATTCTCCAATTGATAAATGATCAAAGGATCTAAACAGACAATTTTTAGATTAAGAAATTAAAACCATTATTAGTCATATGAAAAAATGCTCTAAATCACTTTTGGTGAGAGAAATGCAAATTAAGACAACTCTTTAATTTAAAGATTTAAGACACCTAGTGATGTAGGTACCACTACACACCTCTCATATTGGCTAAGATAACAGGAAAAGATAATGATAAATGTTGAAGGGGATGTGGGAAAACTGGGATACTAATACATTGTTGGTGGAGTTGTGAACTAATCCAATCTTTCTGGAGAATAATTTGAAACTATGCTTAAAGGGCTATCAGACTGTGCATACCCTTGATCCAGCAATGTCTTGACTGGGCTTATATTACAAAGAGATCTTAAAGGAAGGAAAGGGCCCCACATGTGCAAGAATGTTTGTGGCAGCCCTTTTTGTAGTGGCTAGAAACTGGAAACTGAATGAATACCCATCAGTTGGAGAATGGCTGAATAAATTATGGTATATGAATGTTATGGAATATTATTGTTCTATAAGAAACGACCAGCAGGACGATTTCAGAGAGGCCTGGAGACACTTGCATGAACTGATGCTGAGTGAAATGAGCGGAACCAGGAGATCATTATACACGGCAACAACAATATTACATGATGATCAATTCTGATGGACATGGCCCTTTACAGCAATGAGGTGATTCAGGCCAATTCCAATGGTCTTGTGATGGAAAGAGCCATCTGCATCCAGAAAGAGGGCTGTGGGGACTGAATGTGGATCACAACATAGTATTTTCACTTTTTTGTTGTTGTTTTGCTTGCTTTTTGTTTTTTCTCATTTTTTTCCTTTTTGATCTGATTTTTATTATGCAGCATGCTAAATATGGGAAATTGTATAGAAGAATTGCATATGTTTAACATATATTGGATTACTTGCTGTCTACGAGAAGGGGTAGAGTAAAGGGAGGGAGAAAAAATTGGAACATAAGGTTTGCAAGGGTGGATGTTAAAAATTATCTTTGCATATATTTTGAAAATAAAAAATTTATTATTTAAAAAAAGTAGCTACAGTAGCTTTTCTTTTAGATTCACTAATATTAGAGTACAAACTGAAATGAAAAAATGTCTGGATTTGTTTTTTTTTAAGATTTTATTCTAAGGGCAATGATGTGCTATGTACACTTGTCCCAAATATCGCACATCCGGATGACTTAGCCAAGTCTCTGGTATTCCTCTCAAGTTGTGTGCCATGAATATTATAGTGTTCCATATGGCTACATTTAGTCCCCTTATTTTTTCCATTTCCTTTTCTGGTAATAACCTAAGTGTTTTACTTAAAATATACAGGTATTATGGTTGGGACAGAGGGGCCTTCCAACTTCTAATAATGATATCTTTTATTATTGAAAAAGCTCACTCTATTTTTTCTCTTTCTTTAGGAGTTTTTACAATATCATAAATATATGTCATAATTGAAAAGATATTTTAGTTGGATTTGATATTTTTCTATTACTCCTGCTTTTCCCAAGGAAGCTTTGTTAGTACATATTTTTAAACATCCCCAAGTAATTGTAATACGCAACCAATTTTCACCAGATGGTCTCATCTTCATCATTAATCTAATGAATTTATATTTAGCAGCAATTGCTGGAGGGAGATAATAGCACTGTTGGAATTTGAGGTTTGCTAAGTTATATTTAAAGGTTTTAGAATATTTTTATTATGCCAAGTTCTGTTCAAATCTCTATCTCATAAATTCATAATTGGTATCTTCTTCTAGTTTTCTTGGACCTTTATTTTTTTATGAAAAGCTCCCGGGAAAGATATTTTTAATACTAAGTGCAGAGCACTGCTTCTATAGCTCTTGTTCATCATTCAGTTCATCATATACAGACACAGACTCATAGACACCGGAATTCTGGATCTTTGTAATGAGGTTTGAGTGTGCTAATTGGTTATACATTTTGAAATAAACAGAAAGAATTGGGAAAAAAATTTTTTTCTGTGGGTGCTCACTTGCTAGGCAAAGATCATACCATGCCCCATGAATGTAAATAGATATCTACCCCCAAATTCAACCCCAAATAAGCAAACAACTACTTCTGTTCTTCTGAAATGTATTTCACTTCTGAAATATTATGTATGTCCCAAACCCTAACAATTGGAATGGTATTCAGAAGAGTTATGTGGAAAGCCCCATATAAGAGACTCTGGTAGAGTGGGAAGCCCTAATTAGGCATTTTAATGGCAGGGATAGAAAAGGTTCTGGATGTAGCATCAGAAGCACCTCATTCCAAATCCAAACTCTGCTACCTTGTGACTTTATCTTCATGGAATATGATTTCCTTAACTATAAAATGAGGGGTTGGAAATTCTTATGTAATTTACTAATAATTATGGCAATAATAAAACTGATCTAGTTACACTGGAATCAGAATGACCTGAGTTGAAATCCAGCCTCATTCACTGTCTGGACAAGTTAGTTACATAAACAGAGTGGAATATCATTATGTTATAAAAAAAGACAACTCCAAGGAATATGGGGAACATGAGAAGAGTTGTATGAAATAAATCAGAATAAAGAAAATAGAATCAATATTTAAGAGATCTCTAAGAGATTGCCACTGGGCAGCTGGCATAGAGTGCCATATTGCATAGAGTGCCAGACAGGGAGTCAGGAGTTCAAATCCAGCCTCAGACACTTACAACTGTGTGACTCTGGACAAATCATTTTAACCCTGTTTGCCTCTGTCTCCTCTTCTATGCAATGAGTTGGAGAATGACGGGCAAACTACTCCAACATTTCTACCAAGAAAACCCGAAATAGGATCATGACTGAAAAGTGAGTGAACAAGTTATTGATACTGTACTGAGTGGCAGGAATACAAAGAAAGGCAAAAATATAGTCCTTGTGCTTAAGAAAGAGGGAAGGGAAAGGAACAAGTAATTATTAAGCACACACTATGTGCCAGCCACTCTGCTAAGTGCTTTATGTAGATTATTTCATTTAATTTTCGCAACAACCCAGGTATTAGTCTTCTGAGACAGATACAAGTGATTTTGCCAGAGACACAGCTAATAAGTTTCTGAAGCTGGATTCGAACTCAGTTTTCCTAACTCCAGGGCTAATGTTGTATTTCCCTAACTGCCTCATCTTAGAGAGAATACACAATCACTAGGTGCATACAAGATAAATACAGCGCCAATGGAAGGTACTCTCAGAGAAGCCAGTAACAGTAGGGAGACCATAAAAGCCTCTTGCACAAGGTTGGATTTGTGTTCACTGAAGAAAGCCATATACACCCATAGAGAGGGATGTGAAATGTGGACCACAACATAACATTGTCATGCTCTCGATTGATGTTTGCTTGCATTGTGTTTCCTTTATCTGATTTCTCTTTCTTGTAGATATGATTTTTCTTGCACAGCAATGATAAGTGTGGAAATCTGTATACATATATTCGATTTGTCAAGTAGTTTAACATAATTAACATGTAGTGGATATCCTGCCATCTAGGGGAGGGGTAGGGGGAAGGAGGGAAAATTTGTAACAGAAAGCTTTGTAAGGATTAATATTGAAGAATTACCCATACCTATATTTTGCAAATAAAAAGCTTTAATTAAAAAAAAAGAAGAAGAAGGTTGAATTTGTTCTGAGTCTTGAAAGAAGTCAGGAGCTGTAGGAGAGAGGAAGAGCATCTCAGGCAGGGGGGATGGCCCCATACAAAGGCTTGGAGATGCGAGATGAAGTGTTTTGAGTGGGAAACAAGAAGGAAAATATATCTGGACCACAAAGTATGAAGGGAGCAAAGTGTGCAAAGATTGGAGAGGTGGAAAGGGACCAGGTTCTGAAGGGTTTTAAAAGTCAAACAAAGACTTTTTTATTTGATCTTAAAGGTAATAATGTGGAAGTACTGGGGTTTATTGAGTAGATGGATGAACTAGAACTGCGCCGAAAGAAAATCACTCTGGCAGCTAAATGGAGGCTGGGAGAGAGTGGGAAGAGTTTGGAGATAGGAAGCCCAGCCAGAAGGTTAATGCAATAGTTCAGTCATGAGCTGGATGAAAACAAACATAGCAGCAGCAGCAAAATGGAGAATAATTGTAAGGAACAGTCTTGTTTCCAGTAAGCACAGGATGAAATATCTGTAAGCACGTAATGATATATTAAATAAATGACATATTTATATAGCTCTTTAAGTTTTGCAAATCCCTTTACATACGTTATCCCATGGATTGTATCTATTATACATCTACACCATATTATATATCTAAGAACTATACTAGTTTATATCCTACACTTTGTTCTCTCATAATATATTATATACTATATTAATATGCTCATTATGTTATATATTAACATAATTATATTATGTTCTATATTAATATAACATAATGTTATATATTATAATGCTTGATTAATTGTGTTATTGTAATTAATGTTGTTTGTATATTAATATAACATATTATTGCATATCATGAATATATTATCCTCATAATAGCCCTGTGATCTAAATTTTATAGTTATGGCCATTTTTCAGATGAGAAAATGGAATTTAAGAGAAGCTAATTTATTTGCCTAGGATCATTCCTCATTCCAAGTCTAGCACTATATGCTATGGTCCCTAGCTACTTGGTAGAGAAGTGGCAAACCAGAGATGTAGAATATCACATACATTGTTAAATGTGATTGCTCCACAATCCATGATATTAAATAATAATAGTCTAACTATATTCAATGCTTTCAGGATTATGAGATGCTGATGTTCACAACAATCCTGTGAATGAGGTGTTAGTATTATCCCCATTTTACAACTGAAAAAACTGAAGCTTGAGGAGGTTATGACTTGCCAAAAATGATACAATAAAGGGAATAAAGAGAAATCTATACCCAGGTTTTTCTGACTCCAAGTCGAGTGCTTTATACATCACACCAAGCTAATTCCCTTTGGATAGTTCAACTGCAGGGGAGGGTGAGAGGAGATTTGTATGGGCAAATAACTGATGAAAAAAATGCATTGATAAAAAAGAAAAAAAGGTAACAAGGAATTAGTTAATTGCATATTAACTATGGTCCTTAAAACACTTCGTCCTTCATTTTGTGATTAACTTTTCTTCACTTAATGGTGAATTAAATTAATTAGTTTTCTTTTGCAAATGTTTAGTCACTTATGTGGCTATACTATATGGATCTAGTTTTCTTTTGCAAATGTTTAGTCACTTATGTGGCTATACTATATGGCTCTAAGAGACAAAATACATCTTTCTTTCAATTCCATGAAAAAAAATTCACTTAGTGAATTTATGATTAACTGCTGGAAGACAGAAGAGGTTTCAATAAAATGCGAACAAAATTCTTTTCACCTTGCTAAGCAAATAACTCTTTCAGCACAAATCAACACTTTACTTTGTTTGGTTCCAGCCCCCATTTTCTGAAAACAAGGCAGTGATAAACTATTACATATGGATACCAATAAAACCATCTATTCTACTTGCAGACCTCTTTAAAGTTTCCACCACTCTGCTTTCCCCACTGACCTATTACTCAGAAGGAAGTGATTTTATTATTTTGTGTGTTGCTTAGGTCAGTGTATGGATTTATATTTTTGCTTTCAAAATAACTATATATTGCAAGTGATTCATCTCATATACCAGTTAGTACTCAATAAATCAGTTCCCATATTCCACTGGAGAGGAAATCAGTTCAATAACTCTTCCATTGTAAAAGCATCTGCTGCTGAAGTATATGTCAGCTATATTTAGCTATCTTTCTAAGTGCCTTTTTAGAGTTTGAATTTCTATGTAAGTCATCCCGCATCTGTCTCCTTGATATATGCCCTTAGCTTCTGGTGTGTTGATTACTATCTGCTCTCACCAACAATAGACTTCCTCCTTCCTTATTAAGGAAAGGATCTTTGAGCATTTTTACCCCATCATTTCCATCAGAGAAATAATGGTGTTAAAGCTTCTATGGCCTGGATACTCTTAGATGTACAAACTCTCAAAGCTATCTAAGAAGGAAATTGATTTTTTAAAATACATTTAACAGAATTATAATTATTTTTTGAGACTGTGATTCCCTCCCTCACCCAGACTAGAAGTATTTAATAATAAACTTAATCTAAATACTAGTTGTTTTAATTAATTTGTTTTCTTTGATAAGTAATAATAGTTCAATGATATGACATGCTTTCAGGTCCCAAATATTCACCATATTGGTGTCAGATGGTACAGACACTTAATGGGCTTTAAACATCCTAGAACTCAGAACTCTTGAACTCAAAAGAGCCACCAGGTTCATCCTAAAGGCTATAGGTATGTACCACCCTAACCAATTTGATATTTTTATTTTAAAGGAAAATATCATATCTCTATTTTTTATTTAATTTTAATTCTGTGGATTTGACATTAAAGCCTATTAGAGAAAGGATGTCACCTATTTAGCATTTGTTTTAATATTTGATATTAGTTGTTAAAATTAATGATATTTAAATATATAAATATTTTATTTCATAGTAGCTATTATTTAATTTTAATAGTGTTTGTAATAATTCAAACTTCTCTTCAATCTGGGAATACTCCATGTTGGCTAATTCTCCCATTTGTCCCAGGCTATCTGGGTGAAGATGGCATACAGATCAAGGAATTATTAAAGTAAAACAATCTACTCCTAAATATCTTGAAGAACAGGGCCCTAGATTGAGAGTCAGGGTTTAAATCCTGGCTCTGTGTGATGTTGGGGGGAGTTACTTCCCCTTTCTGAACCTTATAGTTCATTTAATTCAAACTTTTATTTTTCAAATGAGGAAATTGAAAATTGACAAAGCCAAGTCACTTGGCCAAGGTCAGAGTGACAAAGCTGATATTTAAATCAGGTCTAATTAAGCATCCATTCTATCGCACCTGTGCTGCTGAGATGATGCCCAAGGCTTCTTCCAACTCTGAATCTATGACCCTATTGTAAGAGTGGGATTCCATCCCTACCACAATGGAGGAAGAAATCAACAGATTAAACTAGCTATTAAGAAACTCTCTTATCACCTCATTATAATGTATGAACAAACCCCAAACTTTGGACCATCAGGAGAAAGATGAATGACTCCATCTAGTAAATATATTTTGATTGGTTGAGAAAATAAAATCATAACTTGTATTATGTACAGAAACATCAAATCAGTGCCCAAGAGAAAAAAACAGGGAACCAATCTAGTGTTTTTTTTAATAAAGCTTTTTATTTACAAAACATATGAGTGACCTTTCAACATTGACCTTTGCAAAAAAACTTTTTTTTTCCCAAGCTTTTCCTTTCCTTCCCCCCACCCCCCACCCCTAGATGACAGGTAATCTAATACATGCTAGATAGGATAAATCATATGACAAATACAATACATGTATACATATCTATACAGTTATCTTACTGCACAAGAAACATCAGATCTAGAAAGAGAAGAAGAAAAAAAACAACCTAAGAAGGAAAACAAAACGCATGGAAATATTCACAGAAAGCGTTAAAATGCTGTGTGGTGGTTCACTCTCAGTTCCCACAGGCCTCTCTCTGGATGTATATGACTATCTTCATCGCTGAACAATAGGAACTGGTTTGAATCACATCATTGTTGAAGAGAACCATGTCCATCAAAGTTGATCATCGTATAGTCTTGTTGCTGTGTATAATGTTCTCCTGGTTCTGCTGATTTCACTCAGCATCAGTTCATGCAAGTCTCTCCAATCCTCTCTGAAATCCTCCTGTTGGTCATTTCTTACAGAACAATAATATTCCATAACATTCATATACCATAATTTATTCAGCCATTCTCCAATTGATGGGCATCTTTTCAATTTCCAGTTTCTTGCCATTACAAAAAGGGCTGCCACAAACATTTTTGCACATGTGGGTCCCTTTCCCTCCTTTAAAATCTCTTTGGGATATAGGCCCAGTAGAAACACTGCTGGGTCAAAGGGTATGCACTGTTTGATAACTTTTTGAGAATAGCTCCAAATTGCTCTCCAGAATGGTTGGATCCGTTCACAGTTCCACCAACAATGTATCAGTGTCCCAGTTTTCCCACATCCCCTCCAACAGTTATCATTATCATTTCCTGTCATTTTAGCCAATCTGACAGGTGTGTAGTGGTATCTCAGAGTTGTCTTAATTTGCATTTCTCTGATCAATAGTGACTTGGAGCACCTTTTCATGTGACCAGAAATAGTTTCAATTTCTTCGTCTGAAAATTGTCTGTTCATATCTTTTGACCATTTGTCAATTGGAGAATGGTTTGAATTCTTATATATTTGAGTCAATTCTCTATATATTTTAGAAATGAGGCCTTTATCAGAACCTTTGGATGTAAAAATATTTTCCCAGTTTACTGCTACCCTTCTAATCTTGTCTGCATTCATTTTGTTTGTACAAAAACTTTTTAACTTGATATAGTCAAACTTATCTATTTTGTGATTAATGATGACCTCTAGTTCTTCTTTGGTCACAAATTCCTTCCCCCTCCACAGGTCTGAGAGGTAAACCATCCTACATTGTTCTAATTTGTTTATAATATCATTCTTTATGCCTAGATCATGAATCCATTTTGACCTTATCTTGGTATATGGTGTTAGGTGTGGGTCAATGCCTAATTTCTTCCAGACTAGTTTCCAATTATCCCAGCAGTTTTTGTCAAATAGTGAGTTTTTATCCCAAAAACTGGGGTCTTTGGGTTTATCAAACACTAGATTACAATTGTCATTGAGTATTTTGTTCTGTGAACCTAACCTATTCCACTGATCCACTACTCTATTTCTTATCCAGTACTAAATGGTTTTGGTGACCACTGCTTTATAATATAGTTTTAGATCTGGTGCAGCTAGGCCACCCTCATTTGCATTTTTTCATTAATTCCCTTGAGATTCTTGACCTTTTGTTTTTCCAGATGAATTTTGTTGTTATTTTTTCTAGTTCAGTTAAATAATCTCTTGGGAGTTTGATTGGTATAGCACTAAATAGATAGATTAGTTTAGGTAGTATTGCCATCTTTATTATATTCGCTCGACCTATCCAAGAGCACTTGATGTTTTTCCAATTGTTTAGATCTGACTTTATTTGTGTGGAGAGTGTTTTGTAGTTTTGCTCATATAGATCCTGACTTTCCCTTGGCAGATATATTCCCAAATATTTTATACTATCGATAGTTATTTTGAATGGAATTTCTCTTTGTATCTCTTGCTGTTGCATTTTGTTGGTGATGTATAAAAATGCTGAGGATTTATGTGGATTTATTTTGTATCCTGCAACTTTGCTAAAGTTGTGGATTAATTCTAATAGTTTTTTAGTTGATTCTCTAGGGTTCTCTAAGTAGACCATCATATCATCTGCAAAGAGTGATAATTTGGTTTCCTCATGACCTACTCTAATTCCTTTAATCTCTTTTTCTTGTCTTATTGACAAGGCTAGCATTTCTAATACAATATTGAACAGTAATGGTGATAGTGGGCAACCTTGTTTCACCCCTGATCTTATTGGGAATGGTTCCAGTTTATCACCATTACATATGATGCTAGCTGATGGTTTTAAATAGATGCTACTGACTATTTTAAGGAAAAGTCCATTAATTCCTATACTCTCTAATGTTTTTAATAGGAATGAATGTTGGATTTTATCAAATGCTTTTTCTGCATCTATTGAGATTATCATATGGTTTTTGTTAGTTTGGTTATTAATATAGTCAATTATGTTAATAGTTTTCCTAATATTGAACCATCCCTGCATTCCTGGTATAAATCCTACTTGAACCAATCTAGTGTTGAAGAACTAAAGGTTCAGAAGTGTTCGTGATTAAGGGGGGAAGGAAGGAAAGAATTTCTCTCTCTTCTTATCCATATCTCATTGACATTGTTACTGGAGACACTGTAGAAGAAAACACAAGATGGAGCAAAGAGAGTTATATTAAGGACAAACAGAGGTTCTTCAGCGAAAAGGAAGAGGCTACATTTCTGTCTTCCCACCTCCTTTCTGGAAGGTGACAAGGCAAAGGGGAAGATGGCTTCTTTGTCTCTCACCAGTCACCATGTCTCTAAGCCGATGACACCTGTTTCTTTTGTATTCAGTCCTTCCTTATCTTAGATGAATGAGTAGTCCAGGCTAGAAATACTCAGGCAACTTGATAAGTTCAGGAGATCCCAAGGACCCATCAGAGATTCTACCAGTGATTGGGGGAGGTAGCAGGGGCTGACACAGAGGCTTTGGCAGATGACACAGTAACGTCATCAGATAAGGAAAAGTGTCATCCAAGAATGGTAACAGCTTAAGAGAGTGAGACCCCTCAGAGCAGAGAGAAGTGTGAACGATGGACCCAACTGAGGTACTGATCTCAGAGTGCAGCAGAATGCTAAATTTAAGGGGAATTTCATAAAGACTATTCAAAAGGAGCAAAGAACTCCCAGAAACTGGTTTTATTACATGTGTTGTCCAAAAGTGTCATTGTCTTTAAGTCTGAACCCAATGGGGGAGAGTGAGCTTCTAGTTTGGGGAAACTATTTGATACCAGCTGTTCCTTCTACATTGCTTTAATAAGCATCTTTTCTAATAGCTAATTAACTTTTGCTGGAAATTGTTAATGGGGACTCAATAGCAATTGGACTAGAAATCCAGCCTTTCAGCATTATCCCCAGAACACTGGGCTTCTAGGACTGTCACACATGAGATGCTTTCTTCGGCTGTCTCCTCCATCACCCTTGTCTCACCTGAAGATAATGTTCCCTTCCTTCCTAAGACAAAGTTCTTGATGTGTACCTGTCATCCCATTCCCTCCCATCTTCTCCAACATAGTGTCACCCTCACTCTCTTGCTTCTCAACAGTCTCCTTGCTTTCTACAGAGATGTCCATGCCTTCCCTATTACTAAAAAAACTCTCCACCTATCACCACTAGTTATCATATATATGCATATGTAATAATATACATCTATCTATAAATACATGTATGTAAATTTGCAAGCCTTCTCAAGGAATTTATGTGTATGTGTATCATATATATATGTATATATATATATATATAATGTAACACATATCTCAAATCTATCTATCTAATCTTCCTTCTGTGGCTAATGCCCTTGAGAAGGTCTTCTAGAATGAATGCTTCTACTTTCTTTCCTCTCCCTTCTTGATTCTGTAATTCCATTTCCATCCTCTTCATTCAATCCATACTGCTCTCTTCAAAGTCCAGGGATCTCCTCATAGCTGACTCTAATGGCCTTTTCTCCATTTCCATCATTTTTGATCCCTTTTGGTGCCCCTTTTGACACTATCACCCACTTTTACTCCATATTCTCTTCCACCGAGGTTTTCATGACACTGCTCTCTCCAGGTTCTCTTCCTGCCAGTATGATCAGTCTTCCTCATTCTCCTTTGCTTGCTGTTACTCCTAATTGGAGTTACTCCTAATTCCCCCAGATCTTCTCCCTCTATACTAATCTGATTTGGGATCTCATAATTTCCCATAAAATCAGTCATTTTTTTTTGCTAGTCATTGTCAAACCTATTTATCTTGACCTAACCTTTTTTTTTTTGATCTCCACTGTTGTATTTCCAATAGTCCTTTGAATACTCAGAACTGGAAGTCCTATAGATATTTTAACCTCAAGATGTCCACAATTGTACCCATTTCTCCAACCTCCCTCTTTGACTTTAACTTATTTAATCTTCCAATTACTATCAAAGGCAGCACCATTTCCCTAATTGCTCAGGCTCTTAGCCTAGACATAATCCTTAATCTCAGCTCCTTACTCTCTCTCACCCTTCCTGTTCTATCAGTTCTGTTCATTCTCCCTTTTACAGTATCTTTCTCATGACACCTTTTCTTCTCTGATACTGTCACTACCTTGCCTCATGCCTGAATTATTGCAATAGATTTCTGATTTGTCTTCCTGCTTTGAGTTGTTTGCCATTCTATCCAGATACCACAGGATCTTTTTAAAGTGTAAGTCTGACTACATCATTCCCTATCTCTTTCTCACTCAATACACTTTAGTGGCTCACTGTTACCTCCATAATCAAATATAAAATATTCTGTCCGCTGTTTAAGCTTTCCTACTTTTCAGTATTTTCGTGTTTTCTTCCTCTCAATTCTCAGAACTAAGAAGACCAGATTTAAACCAAAAACTTGTTGAAAGCTAAGAGTTTGACCCTCTGTCTCAGACTGGGACCCCACTAGAGAATAGCCTTGATGATACTCAACCCCCATCTCAAAAAGGCGTTCTGAGGAGATGTAGCAACTCTTGAGGGATGATACACTTTCTTTTTTATTGTTATTTTATTTTATTTTTTATTAAAGCTTTTTTTTTTGCAAAACATATGCATGGGTAATTTTTCAACATTGACCCTTGCAAAACTTTCTGTTGCAAATTTTTCCCTCCTCCTTACCCCCTCCTCTAGATGGCAGGTAGTCTAATACATGTTAAAAATGTTAAAATATATAATAAATCCAATATATTATACAAATTTATAATTTATCTTACTGCACAGGAAAAATAGGATCTAGTAAGAAAAAAAAACTTGAGAAGGAAAATAAAATGTAACAAACATCAACAGAGAGTGTGAAAATGCTGTGTTGTGAACCACACTCAGTTCCCACAGGTCTCTCTCTGGGTGTATATGGCTCTCTTCATCAGTGAACAATTGGAACTAGTTTGAATCATTTCATTGTTGAAGAGAGCCAGGGATGACACATTTTCTAAACTAAAGGAGGATTAGAAAGCTTTAAAATAGAGGTCCCTTAACAGGGAGATCAAGTGGGGCTAATGATTGGCACCTCTGCTATAGCAAGGAGATGGACACAGTCAGGAACCCCTGTGCCCACAGTTGGGAACCCCTGTGCCCAGAGTCAGGAACCCCTATGCCCAGAGTCAGGAACCCCTGTGCCCACAGTCAGGAACCCCTGTGCCCGCAGTCGGGAACCCCTGTGCCCAGAGTCAGGAACCTCTGTCCCCGCAGTCAGGAACTCCTGTGCCCACAGTCAGGAACCCCTGTGCCTATAGTAGGGAACTCCTGTACCCACAGTCGGGAAACTCTGTGCAATTTGTAGGGTCATGGTGGCAAATTGAGTCCTTCTCATCCAGGGAAGCTTAGTTGGATTCTCTTTCACATATGGTACTCTAGCCATACCAGTATCACCTTGCCTTTTCTGATTTATATTGTTGACAGGATTTAAAAGGGCTGGCTTTTTCAGACTACATTAGACTATTATGCTTTCTGTGATAGCACCAAAAAGGTTTGCTTTCTCTGACCCCAGTTATGTGTGAGCTATGTTTTGTTTTTTTTAGGTTCTGTCATCATGCCTTAGAAAATTCAAGCATGTGCTTGTTTTTTTTTCTTTCTCATTTTTTTTCCTTTTTGATCTGATTTTTCTGGTGCAATATGATAAATATGGAAATACGTTTAGAAGAATTGCACATGTTTAACCTATATTGGATTACTTGCTGTCAGGGGAAGGGGGGAAGAGTGGAAAGAGGGAGAAAAATTTGGAACACAAGATTTTGCAAGGGTGAATGTTGAAAACTATCTTTTGAGTATTTTGAAAAACAAAAAAAGCTATTATAAATTTTTTTTAAATTCAAGCATGTACTTTTAAAAAACAGCACCTGGTTACTCTCCTGTTTCTTTTTGAAAGGATTACAAAACACACCAATATAAAGGATTTATGATAACTCTTCTGTTTCTCTTCCACCGCCCCCGCCACCACCCTTTTTTATATGTCTGCTAAGCTCCATTTTCCCCCAATATCACAGAGTAAGCCACTGGTGGAATCACAGGGACAGAAATCTTTGTAAAACTGAAACCACTAAAATTTAGTTAAACCAACATTATACTCATTGTACCTCTTAATGCCCACATTCATTCCAAAGGAATTGTGAAATGAAATCATCAAAAAGTTACCAGCTGCTCAAGTCTTTTGAAACTCTTCTGTCGTAACAGAGTCTGCCTTACCCATTACAAAAACATGCAAAAGGGCTTAAAGATAGTTTAACCAAAAGAATAGAAGGGGAGAATATCCAGGTGGCTTTTTAAGTACGGACTACAATAAAAACCAAGTTCTCGGAAAGTATTATGCCAAAACGTAATAACTAGAAAACAAGAAAGTCAGTTTACAAGTTGAAGTATAGTCTTAAGTCATAAATAGGTGAAATGGGGAAGAATGCCGGGGCGGCAGGGAAGAAGAAGAATTTATGAGTATTTATTAAATGTGAGACAGCTTGCAGGTTGTAAATGTGAGACAGGCTAAAACAACTTCAGGGATGAAAAGTCAATATTAGAACACCTTTCAGAAAATTATTTGTTAACTGGAAATTCTGTACTAGATCTTTTGGTCCTGAAATATTGATTTTTAAGGACAACTGACAGGCTGATGGTGTCAAAGTCGTTGGGGGCTGGCAAGGCTGAAAAGACCTCTATGTGTCCCATCTGACAGTACCTCCTCAGAAAGACTGTACGTGGGATAAGGTTTGGGATTATCCTGGCTATTTGTGGATTTTTCTCTTAGCTCAGGTTGAATGATGTATTTACTTAAAGCAAGCTATTCCATTCTTGATTACTAGTGGTAGGGGAAATTTCTAGCAATCCATGGCTAAATTACATCATTTAAAGTTATGCTTCAAAGGGTCTCTGGAGCAATTGTTTAAACTATCTTGATTATGTACAGCAGTGGATAGAGTATCAGGCCTGGATTTAAGAAGATCTGAGTTCAAATCCAGTCTCAGATATTGTGTGACCGTGGCAAGTCACTTAATTGTTTGCCTCAGTTTCCTCATCTGTAGAATAAACTGGAGAAGGAAATGATGAACCGCTCCAGTATTTTTGCCAAGGAAATCCCAAATGACTGAACAACAAATCCTCATTGCAAGTTCCATTTCATCTTATTACACAGTAGCTATCTTAATGCTTTCATTCATTCTTAAGTTAAGGCTGGTCCAAAGGACTTCAATCTCCTTAGTCATTTTAGTAGTGATTTACTGATTTTGCCTAGAACAATGGGTGCTCAGGAAGCATCCTTGGCTGAGGGGAAGCATGCCATCAAGACAAAAGATATTTCCTGGTTGGAAGCTCACCTTTTCCATGGAGCTTTCCCAGACTAAATCTTTCCTACTCCACTCTGATTGCTCCATGTTCCTCTAGCACTTTATACCTTGGAATTATTTGTATTAGCAAGTTGTTCTCTGGTTTTATGAAGGGGTAGGAGGGGACAGGAGGGTTACCTTCTATTTTTTTTCCTGAGGCAATTGGGGTTAAGTGACTTGCCCAGGGTCACACAGCTAGGAAGTGTTAAGTATCTGAGACCAAATTTGAACTCAGGTCCTCCTGACTTCAGGGCTGGTGCTCTATATCCACTGTACCATCTAGCTGTCCCGGGTACCTTCTATTTTTAAGTGAGTATAAAACATCTTAGAAATAATTTATTTCAATCCTCACATTACACAGCTATTCCTTAACTGTTCCAGTTGAATAGAGAGGTCAGAAGCCAGGTTGCTAAGTCAGAGAAGGGGCATATAATGTGGATGGCTTTCTCATAAACAGGAGAGATGTAGGATGGTAGCTGACAAGGATGAATGGATCAACTGAGGATTGCTTTTATTTGTTTTAAGGATAGGAAATTCATGGGAATATTTTAGGTAGAAGAAAAGAATCTTAAACTCTAAGATAAAGAATAAAGATGATGGAGAGCAAATATGGAGAAGATACACAAGAATCAGAACAATGGCTCATGTAGATAGATTTGCCTTGGGGAATTATTTTAAAGGGTCAAGAATGTGATGGTGAGAGAAGATGTGACAGTGAGGCGAAATGAAAAGAATGGGAGAACAGGGAGCTCTTGGCAGATGGCTTCATTTTTTCTACAGTGAAATATAAGTTGAGGTCCTCCACTGAGAGGTAAGGGATAGGGAGTGCCATGAAAGGGTTGACAAGAGATGAAAACCTTTATAATGTGAGTGGTGGGCAGGATAATCGATCAGAGAAGTTTACAAAGATTATCTAACTTTAATGGGGGCCAGTTGAAATTATATAAAATTAACTTGTAGTGGTCCCAATCAACATGATTTTGTGATTGCCTTAGCTGTGTTCAGCAGCATATGATTAAGAGTGAAGGGAAATCATTTAGAGAGGCTAAGTGACTTAACCAAGACCATATAAAACTCCATTAAGTAACAGAGCTAGAATTCCTTCCTTGTCCAAGACTTTTTCCATCTTACTATTCTATTTTTACAAAATTTTATCCACTGACTCCTCAATCAGTAAATGTTTATTAAGCACTTACTCTGTAAAGGGCACTGAGCTAAATGTTGGGGATACAAAAAGAGGCAAAAGACTATTCCTGCCCCCTCTGAAAGAGATACCATTCCCACTCCCTTGAGGAGCCAGTGCTGCATATAAAGACACTTAAAAATGTTGCAAGTGAATGATATAAAGACACTTAAAAATGCTACAAGTGAATGATGTATGCCTGCAGCACCAAAGGCCCTCAGATCTGCAGTGAGTTTCTTATTTTGATGGGTTCTTTATATCTTGTAGAATCTCAATTATGATGCTATGATAGGAGCAGGATTCTCTTGGTTTTCTCCAATTGAGATTTTCCTAAATGACCACTAAGCTGCCCCTGGGACTTTATTTGCTCCTGCCTCCCATGATATAGCTTCTTAGTTATATAAGAGCATAAAAATTTCCACCAACATGTGACTGCAGTGGGACCCCTCTGACTTGGTAAATTTTTTTGCTTTTTATTTTTTCACTGTACACATTTTATTAACAGTTTAGTTCACTGTCTTAAAATGAATGGGACTGCTTGAGTCTACTTGAGTTGTTTTTAACTAAAGTAAAATATAGCCTAAGTAATAAAAAAGTGTTAAAATACAGTATAAGATATAAAAACAGATATACTATATACAGTTAGGAATGTAATTATGTTATTGCATTTTTTTAATCCACAATTATGTTTAGGAAATCAAATCACTGATTTGATTGAAATGTACAAATTTGTAGCAAAGCTCTAATGTTACAAACCTCCCCAAATTACCAAAGAATGCATAGAATTAATGTTTATTTCACCTTTATGTCATATTACCAGATCCTTCACCAATGTTACATGAGTAAAAAACAAACAAAACAAACAAAAAAATGAAATCAGAACCACTAATATTATCAAGTAGGGAAACAAATAAATTAAAGCTAGCCTCCATCAGCATAGACTACAGCAAATAATAATACAGTAAAAAAAAATTGTGAGAAAAGATGCATACATCATATTCTTCCAAACCATTTGCATACAATGCAATGTACAACAGAAGTAATTCTCTGTGAAGTAAGGAATGCAAGTCCTTTCTGAGTATCGTGAATAAATAGTTTTTGTAATAGTAATGCTTCCTCTAAGCTATTACAGAGTGGGCCAGGAACACATTTATGGATTCTGGGGATGATGTGTACTATAATTTTTTGATTGGGATAATAGTTACTCTAGTCAAAATAGAAAAAAAAATTTGAACTCTCAAGGTCAAGGCAAAGGCGATTGAGATTTCTCATATATCTTAGCAACATTTAGATGGAAATCAAATTTTAATGTGGTCCATTCTGCTTTTGAAGAGGCTTTGGTCCAGCTCCCAAATTCAATTGCTTAACACAGTCTCCTATGAAAGAATACTCAGAAGATGTCTTTTTGAACAACAAACCTATTTTTAATGGTGAAGCCCCTGTTAGTAGCTGTATCTGCATGGGACTAATAACCAATCATTACTTTTGGAGGAAGTCCTAGCCTTTCCTTGTATACTATCCTCATATGTGTAATAGCATCTCTATTTTCACATTCAGTAGTCCATATTTCTATCTTATCTCCCTTAACTATAACATTAACAACAGATCCACATACATCATCAATGTGGTCATCAAATGACTCCCCAATAAGGCACAGAAGTCTCTAGACAAAAGCATGCAAGGTCATTTTGTCTCTGCTGTTTGTTTAATGTAATTAGCCATCGTCCTCCTCATTTGTTTTTTTCATTGTCCCACATAGACTTGATCCCATGCTTAAAAAGTGAGAAGCCACTTCTAGGCATTAGATAGCTGAATATGGTTGTATAAAGCCCAGAAGTCCTCAACAGTATCAGACTTAGAGATCAGACAAGAGTCTGCTTGCCAAGTTTTGCTCTTATCATTTGTAAAAAACCAGTGTCCATCTGTTCTGTAGTGGATGTTTAATGTAGTATTCAGGGTTATCAGTCTCCTAATTGATTTTGATTTTTTCTTCTTCTGCAGCTGGGAAGATTAGGAGTGGTGGTAGTTTCTGGGTCCACAACTGTCATCTTAGATCAATCTCTTGGAGAATTTTTGAAGACCACTTGAATCACATACTCTGCCCTGATATTTCCATCTGAAAATGAGGTAGACTGTCTAGAGATGCCCTATAAATTTTGTTCTTCTTATTGTTTTGGGTCTCTATGGTTTTTGCATAACTTTACTGTGGTAGAGCAAAATCAACCCTTTTCTCATAATTATTCAATGCCTTCTAAGTGCCTTATTTCATCCCAAGGTGCTAGCATTAAGCCAGTGTCAAATAGATGCCATTAGAAGTGTCAAGGAGAATAGTCAATGACTATATTATCTAGAGTTTGATAAGACTATAGTAACTTAGTGTTTGATAAGAACACACTATTTGACAAAAATTGCTGGAAAAAGCAGAAAATAGTATGGTAGAAACTAGGCATTGGCCAGCATCTAATATCCTATACCAAGATAAAGTTGAAATGGGTTCATGATTTAGACATAAAGAGTGATATTATAAGCAAATTAAGAGAACAAGGAATAGTTTACCTTTCAGATCTTTGGAGAAGGGAGGAATTTATGGCCAAAGAAGAACTAGAGAACATTATGAAATGCAAAATGGATAATTTTGATTAAATTAAAAAGGTTTTGCTCAAACAAAATCAATGTAGCCAAGATTATAAAGGAAGCAGAAGGCTGGGAAAATATTTTTACAGCCAATGTTTTTGATAAAGGCCTCATTTTTAATACACACACACTCTCTCTCTCTTTCTCTCTCTCTCTCTCTTCCTCTCTCTCTCTCTCTATATATATATGTATATATAAATACATATAAATATATACATATATATATATATAATTGACTCAAATTGAGAAGAATACAAGCCATTCCCCACTTGATAAATGGTCAAGGATATAAACAGATTTTTTAGATGAAAAAATTGAAACCATTTCAAGTCATATGAAAAAAATGTTCTAAATCACTATGGATTACAGAAATGCAAATTAAGACAACTCTGAAGTACCACTTCATAACTCTTAGATTGGCTAAGATGACAGGAAAAGATAATGATAAATGTTAAAGGGGATGTGGGGAAAGTAGAACACTAATGCATTGCTGGTGGAGTTGTGAAATGATTCAAACATTTTGGAGAGCAATTTGGAACTATGACCAAAGGAGTTATAAATGTGCATACTCCGATTCAGCAGTGTCTCTACTGGGTCTATATCTCAAAGAGATTATAAAAAAAGGGAAAAGGATGTATAAAAATGTTTATAGCAGCTCTTTTTGTAGTGGCAAGGAACTGGAAATTGAGTGGATGCCCATCAGTTGGAGAATGGCTGAATAAGTTATGGTATATGAATGTCATTGAATATTATTGTCCTATAAGAAATGATCAGCAGGATGATTTCAGTAAGGCCTGGAAAGATGTAGATGAACTGATTCTAAGTGAAGTGAATAGAATAAAAAAAATTGTATACAGCAACAACTAGATTATGTGATAATGAACTGTGATGGACTTGTCTCTTTTCCACAATGAAGTGATTCAAGGCAATTTCAGCAGGTTTGGGATAGAAAATGCCATCTGCATCCCAAGAGAAAACTGTTAAGACTGAATGCAAATCAAAGCATAGTACTTTCACCTTTGGTTTTTGTTGTCTGTTTACTTTTTTATTTCCTCACAGTTTTTTTTTCCCTTTTTGATCTGATTTTTCTTATACCAGATGATAAGTATGGAAATATGTTTAAAAGGAATGCATATATTTAACCTATATCAGATGCTTGCTGTCTTGGGGAGGGAGGAATAAAAAGAGCAAGGGAGAAAAATCTGGAGCCCAAAATTTTACAAAAATGAATGTTGAAAACTATCTTTTCATGTATTTAGAAAAACAAAATACTATTTTTTTAAATAAAGCCTTTTCTTTTCTTTTTTTTATTAAAGCTTTTTATTTGTATAACATATGTATGGGTAGTTCCCCAACATTGATCTTTACAAAGCTTTCCATTACAAATTTTACCCCCAGTCCCCTCCCCTCCCCTCCCCTAGATGGCAGGAAGTCCACTACGTGTTAATAATGTTGAAATGCTTGAGAAGTTATGCAAGAAAAATCCTTTCTACAAGAAAAAAAAAAGAATCAGAGAAAGGCAACACAATGCAAGCAAATGTCAATAGAGATCATGAAAATGTTACGTTGTGGTCCATATTTCATTTCCCTCTCTCTGGGTGTATATGGTTTTCTTCAGTGAACAATTGGAACTGGTTTGAGACAATTCTTTGTTGCAGAGAGCCATGTCCATCAGAATTGATCATCATGTAATACTGTTGTTGCTGTGTATGATGATCTCCTGGTTCTGCTCGTTTCACTCAGCATCAGTTCATGCAAGTCCCTCCAGGCCTCTTTGAAATCGTCCAGCTTTTCGTTTCTCACAGAGCAATAATATTCCATAACATTCATATACCATAATTTATTCAGCCACTCTACAATTGATGGGCATCCCTTCAGTTTCCAGTTTCTAGCCTCTACAAAAAGGGCTGCCACAAACATTCTTGCACATGTGGGTCCCTTTCCCTCCTCTAAGATCTCTTTGGGATATAGGCCCAATAGAATCACTGCTGGGTCAAAGGGTATGCACAGTTTGACAACTTTTTGAGCATAGCTCCAAATTGCTCTCCAGAATGGTTGGATCCATTCACAGTTCCACCAACAATGTAAAATACTATTTTTTTAAAAAACAATGGGTATCAAGAAAGTCACTGCTGTGTTTTAAGTTTATCTTCTTGGCTTTTCTGTTGTTGGCAAAGATGCTGAAGTGGTTTGTCATTTTCTAATCCCTCTCATTTTACAGATGAGGAACTGAGGTAAATAGGGTGAAGTGACATGCACCTCTCTTAAGTGTCTGAGGCCGGGTTTGAACACAGGAAGATTAATCTTGCCGACTCTAGGGTCAGGGCTCTGCACTATGGTGTCCCCGGCTGCCTCATTTTTCTCATCTGGGTTAGTTTGCTATTCCTTAGGCAATCTAATGGCATTCCCCTTCCAGGAGCTTGTTATATCAGTGAGGAATCCCATTGGCATTCACCCTATTGCAACTCAGCTCTCCCGAACTGAAAAGATCCAACAACCTCAGCCTTATTCAGCCTCAGGGATTGCATGTCTAATGGAACATGCTCTTTCCAACTTTATTATTGTACCCAGAGCAAGAAGTACAAGGAGCAAAGGAAGAGGAAATGCAGATTGTATTAGAGCAGATTTTAAGAAGATGATTGAGATGGTCAAGTGTGGGTGGACTAGGCTAAGTGGACTCTTGCTAATCAGACGAATAGAGCACCAGAGTGGGAGTCCAGAACTTAGTCCCTCTGGGACCTGGTTTCTGGAGGTTAAATTAAGAGGATGCAACAGTGGTAAGATAGATGGCAAAAAGATATCTGTATATTTAAATTAAGTTGTTATACAGTATCTTATTTATACAGGTCACAAAGACCTTGAAGGGGTTGGTTGAAAAAGCAAGTCAGATCTGTTTTTTTCTAAATAAATTTTTATGCATTTTTTTTACATCATCAGAATTCCTTCCAGTATTCCTAATCCTCCTGCTTCCTAGACAGCCAACCTATATAACAAATAATATTTTGTAAAGAAAAAAAAAGAAAAAACTAGCTAAATTGATCAACATATCAAAAGTTTGTAACTATATGCAAGCCCTTTTTGTAGTGGCAAGAAACTGGAAACTGAGTGGGTGCCCATCAATTGGGGAATGACTGAATAAGTTATGGTATATGAATGTTATGGAATATTAATGTTCTATAAAAAATGATCAGCAGGACAATTTCAGAGAGGCCTGGAGAGAATTACATGAACTGATGCTAAGTGAAGTGAACAGAACCAAGAGATCATTATATACAGCAACAGCAAGATTATACGATGATCAGTGATGATCTATGTGATTCTTTTCAACAATGATATGATTCAGAACAGTTCCAATGATCTTGTGGTGAAGAGAGCCATCTACACCCAGAGAGATGGCAGTGGAAAATGAATATGGACCACAACATAGTATTTCCATTCTTTTTGTTGTTTGCTTGCATTTTGTTTTCTTTCTCATTTTTTCCCTTTTTTGATTTTTCTTGTGCAGTATGATAATTGTGGAAATATGTAATAGGAAATTTAACATATATTGGATCACTTGCCATTTAGGGAAGGGAGTGGGGGGAAAGGAGGGAAAAAGCTAGAACACAAGATTTTGTAATTGTGAATGTTGAAAATTATTCATATATATATATATTGAAAATAAAAAGCTTTAATTAAAAAAAGAAACTATATGCAATATGCCACACATGCAGTTCCCACTTTTACAAAGGAATTCTCATTTCTGTTCTTTGAGGTTATGTTTGTTCATTTTAACTCTGCACCCTTCATTTCTTATTTTTTTGTGGTTGTTTTCATTTACATTATTGGAGTCACTCTTTGTATTGTTTTCTCTGTTCTACTTACTTCACTCTGTTTAATTAATAAACATTTATTAAAAGCCTATTATGTGCCAGGCATTGTGCTAAATGACATATAAAAAGTGGCAAAAGATCTAATGGGGAAGACAACATACCAACAAATATATACAAAGCAAGCTGCATTCAGAATAAATAAAAACAATTAACAGAGAAGGCACTAGAATTATGAGGCTTTGTGTCTTTCTGGGCTTCACTGAATTCATTATATTCATTGCTCTTTACAGCACAGTAATATTCCATTATACTCGTGCACCATAATTTGTTTGGTCACTCCTCAATCAATGGGCATCTATTTTGTTTCCAGTTATTTCTACCACAAAAAAGTGCTGCTGTAAATATTTTGGTGCATATGGGGATTTTCTTCTTAATCAATGACCTTCATGTCTAGTAATGAAATCTCTGGGTCAAAGACTGTGGATATTTTAGTTTCTTTATTTGTGTGATTCCAAATATAGCTCCACCAGTAATGCACTAGTACATCTGTCTCCCCAGAAAGAAAGTCAGTTCTTATCAAACAACTGGTGTCACGTTTGGAATCATTTTACATCTGTAATGATTTTGTCCATCTAATTAAAAATATCTTGGTGTTCTGTCAGATTGGCTAAAATGACAGGAAAACTTAATGATGAATATTGGAGGGGTTGTGGGAGGGCTGGGACACTGATGCATTGTTGGTGGAGCTGTGAACGGATACAGCCATTCTGGAGAACAATTTGGAGCTATGCTCAAAAAGTTATCAAACTGTGCATACCCTTTGACCCAGCAGCATTTCTATTGGGCTTATATCCCAAAGAAATCATAAAGGAAGGAAAAGGCCCCACATGTGCAAGAATGTTTGTGGCAGCCCTTTTTGTAGTGGCTAGAAACTGGAAATTGAATAGATGCCCTTCAATTGGAGAATGGCTGAATAAATTATGGTATATGAATATTATGGAATATTATTGTTCTGTAAGAAATGACCAGCAAGATGATTTCAGAGAGGCCTGGAGAGACTTACATGAACTGATGCTGAATGAAATGAGCAGAACCAGGAGATCATTATACACGGCAACAACAGTACTATATGACGATTAATTCCGATGGACATAGCTCTCTTCAACAATGAAATGTTTCAAACCATCTCCAATTGTTCACTGAAGAAAGCCATATATATACACCCAGAGAGAGGGATGTGAAATGTGGACCACAACATAATATTCTCATACTCCTTGATTGGTGTTTGCTTACATTGTGTTTCCTTTATCTGATATATTTTTTGTGTAGATAAGATTTTTCTTGCACAACAATGATAAGTTTGGAAATATGTATACATATATTCGATTTGCCAATATTTTAACATAATTAACATGTAGTGGATATCCTGCCATCTAGGGGAGGGGTGGGGAGTTGGGGGGAAAAATTTGTAACGGAAAGCTATGTAAGGGTTATTGTTGAAGAATTACCCACACATATGTTATGCAAATAAAATAAAATTAAAAAAAAACAATAAAAAAATATCTTGGTGTTATCTCAACCTATTGAGGCTGGTGGGAAGGCCAACAAGATGCAGTTACAAACATTTTTTTAAAAAATGTCTTTGAATTGCATATACTTAACCTATATCAGATTGCTTGCTGTTGGGGGGAAGAGAAGAGGTAAGGAGAAAAATTTGGAACAAAATGAAATGGATCTTGAAAACTGTCTTTGCATATGTTTGGGAAAATAAAATACAATTGAAAAATTTAAAAAGTCTTTGAACTTCAGTTGCCTAGGTTGTTTGAGTGTAATATCACTGGTGTACTGATGATGAGCCTTAACAGGTACAGAAGTTGAGAACCTAAGCAGTCAGCTGGGTTTACCCATATAAGAAAAGAATTCCTCCAAAATCATTCCAGAAAGTGGTCTTCTAATCTCTGTTTGAAAACTATCAAGGAGGAACCTGCCATCTTCTGGAGCAGAAATGAGGTCTCCATTTCACTTTGGCCCAGCTCTAATTGTGAGGAAATTTTTCTCCAATTGGTCTCTTGGTAACTTGACCTCATTACTCCTGGTTCTGTTCTCTGGGAACTCAAAACTGAATCCCTTCTCTATCTGATAGCCCTTCAAACAGTTGAAGATAATAGTTATCCTGTTCCTATTGTATTTTCCCTTCTTTTTGCTACACAGATCTAGTTCCTAGAATAGCTCCTCAAATGATGTGGACTTAAGGTCCATTCACAATTCTGGTTGCCTCTTCTGGATATTTTCCACTAACAAATGTCCTTCATTAACAGAACTAAATGCAATATCCCAAATGAAGTCTGACAAAAGCAGAGTATGGTGAAACTCTTATCCCAAAATCAAGGAAAATCTACTCCTTTTTAATGAAAGTCTTAAGTGTTGTATCACACTCATACTAAGCTTGTGTTCCAACAAACCCCTCAAATCTTTTTCAGAACTGCTAGGCATATTCCCTTCCCTCTCTCACCTTATGCTTGTGAAGTTAATTTTTTTTTAATTTTTTTATTTTTTTTACCCAGGAACAAGACTTTGCATTTATCTCTGGTGAATTTTATCATATTAGATTCAGCCTTGTTATCATATTAGATTTTACCAGGAGATGTTTGGTGGATTCTTTCCATTTCCACTTTAGTCTCTAGTTCTAGAATTTGGGGGAAGCTTTCCTTTATAATTTCTTGAAATGCGTAGGCTCTTTCTTTGGTTAGGGTCTTCAGTTAGTCCAATAATTCTTAAATTATCTTGCTTCAATCTATTTTCCAGATCTATTGTTTTTACAATGAAATATTTCAGATTTTCCCCAAGTTTTTCTTTCTTTTTTTGTCTGTTTTATTCTTTCTTGATGTGTTGTTATTTTCCATTCGCCTAATTCTACTTTTTAAGGAATTATTTTCTTCATTGAGTTTCTTTTTTCCATTTAGCCAATTGTTTTATAAAGTTTTATTTTCTTCAGCATTTTTTGTGCATTCCAGAATCTGATTTGATGTACTATTTTAAAGTTGTTTGAATAGGAATATTGGAAGAGCTCAGCAGCTTCTTCTATTCCACCATCTGGGCTCCACCCCCCAAAGTCCTGCTTTAAATTTATTCCATGATAGCCCAATCACTATTACCTTCTCTAGATATTTGCCCATGATGATGACCTACACTAGAATTTTCCCAAGAACTAAAGTTTTAAGCTGATTGGTCTTTATTTTGTAGGCTTTATTCTCATCTCTGTTTAGCAAATTAGGTTGTCATTTGTCCCGATCCATTCTTGTGCACTTCTCCCCATTTCCATACATTAATACTGAGCAATCTAAATGAAAACCAATGAGAATTTACTGAACATGTTATCATTGTGCAAATTCTGCTAGGTCTTATAAAGTTGGAAAGATTCCAAATATGAATCTAGGAACGGATTGTATGTCTGTTTGAATGCTACTTGAGTTCAGTTAATTTAGGCTAGAGAATGATAGATAACATTTTTTAAAAACCATAGTAACTCTGTAAGACCACATAAAATAAGTCACTGAGGACTTGCAAGTGTATAGGGAAGTAGAACATTCATACTGATGAAATCATAGGTCCTCAAACTGAGGTTTCAGCAAAGGCATAGTGACCCAGAAAAGTTGTGTCCTGTTTTAGAGGTCATCTTACTTTTATTTGCATCATAGGATTAGGAATTGTAAAATATTATCTGAGTTGGCTAAAATCTATTCAAATATGAACAAAAAAGACCGTAAGCATGTTTGGATTAAAATTAATTTGGATTTGAAATGACAAAATGTGTACAGAAAATTATTTCTGCAATCTCTTTTGGCCTCTTAAAATGTCATCTCGCTTTTGAAAGTATACAGAAGACTGTGTCAAAATTCGTCATCTGGTAAAGACAGGCAGCTTTTTAATCTGATAATGGGAGAAGCAATCAACACACTAGGAATTAAAAAAAAAAATTATTCTATTATTCAGCTACTGGCAACCGGCCTGGAAAAGTTCTTCAGAAACTTTGATTGTGAAGAAAGGAATTGTCTTACATTATGCCTGTCCTCACTTTACATTTTGGCCTTTATCCCTTATTTGTTGTGTTTCAGATTTTCCAGAAGGTCTTTTCAAATAGTCTAAGTAGGCCAAACCATTCTGAGGGGTAAAGTCTATTTTCTCAGTGCTTACAATAAACTCCATTTTCACAGGAAAACAAAATAAATAATAACAAAGTCAAAAAGCCTAGATACTTCCTCCTTTTCTTTTTTTCTTGTGGTTTCTAAAATTTTAAATATGTAAACTATAAAGGAGAAAAAAAAAACGACTACAGGAGTTACTCCAAGAAATTGTTTTTAAGAGGTGGTCCCTCACTATGTGAGTGCTAAATCTTACTAGTATATTCTTTTCAAAGTGTAAAATGGCCTGAAGAAAATATGTTATTAAAGGAAATCTATTACCTTGAGGAATCAAGAGGAAAAAGGAATTACTTGTGGTAAAAGTTTGTTCAGTTCAGATATCCAGTGCTTTACTTACTACCGCCCCCCAAAAAGGTTGTGAAATGTGTTTGAACATTAGAAGCCACGTTCTCACCTTCTAACTCTTTAGGAGAACCTAGCCCAACGTTTTTTCATTACAGTTGGTATTTCTAACCCATAACAGGAAATGATCGTCTACTGGAAAATGGCATCATCCCCCTCTGTCAGCAGAAGATCTCAGCATAACAGGCTACAGGTAATTTTCCATCTTGCTCAAATAACAATCCAATAGAGCAACTTTACAGGGTAACACCTTGAAAGGCTGTCAAATGGCCCTCCATCTTGAGTACAGACATCTTTCTCTGCAGGAAACTTATCAGTTTCACGCAGAGGCAATTATTATTTAAAATCAAGCATAAGTTTTAGGACAAGCTGTATTTGAAATAAGCTATGTACAAAAAAAAAGTGGGGAGAAGGAAAATAAAAGAGAAAGAGTTTCTCTTTTGTCCTGGGGGGGGGGGAGAAAGCAAATTACACTGTAGGGGAGGAGGGAGGGAAAGAGGAATGGGACTGGAGTGTCAGGTCACAAGCTGGCCCAAAAGTTTTAGTGCTATTTAAAACAAACAAACAAACAAAAAACTCACAACAACTTAAATCTACCTAAGACTTTTAGGACAGACTTTGTGTACAATTGGTTATATTTTAAATTGATAAATTTTCCACAGAAAAAGCATGCCTTTTAGTTTTATGGGTTTAGTAGTCTGGGTTTTGGCTACTGAGGCTTATTTAAAGCAGAAGAGTAATTTCTAACATTATTTCACCCTTCTTGGATCAGATACAAATCTATAAGTAGTTCAGAAAAACTGGGGCTTGATTCCAGGGGACTGAAATGTAAAAGTTGTTTATTGCAATGCACTCCTTCAGTAGCTAGGAAACACTAAATTTATCATTTAGTTAGCAAGAGTAACCAGCTAAAACAAATTCCTCCTCAGTAGAATTGGGTGATTCAACCTTACAAGTTGGGGTCTATTCAGTGGCGGGTTTAGTCTCTGTGTCTCTACTGTGTGAAGCATCATCTCTGAGTCTCCCCCATGAAGCAGTCCTTGCCACTGGCCCAGGTGCATTTTATGGTGTTTTCCCCAGATATCAGAAGTGCTTGTGATGGCTTTAGTGTGGACTAACCTGCAAATGTTGCCTTTTCAGTGAGAACGAGGAAAATGCATGCATACTCTTTGATACCCCTGAATCTTTATTAATTTGACATAAAGGGCATTTACCCTTTAAAAGTAGCCTGAGTAGGCAGTAAGTGGTAGAGCTGTCAGTTGGATTTGGTGCTAGGAAGATGTGAGTTCAAACCTTTCCTCAGACACTTAGTCTACTTGTGTGACTCTAGGCAAATCATGGTTTGGTTTCCTTAGTACAAAATGGAGATAATAATAGCACCTATCTTATAGGTTGGTGTAAGGATTGAAAGAAAAAAAAAAACATATTAAAGTATTTTTAAGCCTGCCTTAAAGTTGTTTGTATATGTGTATATATACAACTCAGGTTCTCCTGACTCCAGAGCCACTGCTCTATTCACTGCTCCATCTAGCTGCCCAGGTTTACATTTATTTTAAATTTGCTTGCCAGCCTTTATTTTGAAAACAATTATATCAATCCCTACAAGAGTTCATGTAAAAATCAAGCTAGGAGAAAAGTTTTGAGTCTAACTTGATCACTCAGCTCCCATGATAAGGATATGTGCTCTTACTAACTTCAGATGCAGAACTTCCTGCCCTAGACTGATGTAGCCTTCCAGGTAGCTTTACAGCTGGCAAGTGGTTATGCTATGTACAGTACATAAAAATATACAGGATGTGGAATCTTTACAAATAAGACATTTTTTATAAGAACTTCCCTTATGGGAAGGTAAAACCTCAAATACATAAAATTTACTGTTCATGAGAATTAGATTGTTACTCAGCAGCTTTTGATGATTTCAAAACCCCAGAACAGATGCCAGTTGTGTTTTTGAATGAAGTAATAAAATGCAGTAATCCAGAAGGCAGGGTTGCAGAAATTGTTCACTTCCATTTTTCCCCCCACAGTTGGGACAAAGGGGATGATTATTAAAATTGGGCTCAAAAACTTACTTGAAACCTTTCACTAGTATCTGAACTCCCCTTAAAGACACCTAAACTCCTGCCTGTAATTAGTTGCAATGCTGTTCCAAAGGTATTGCGGGGGGAAACTGATAGGTTGAAGATTCAGACCTATTTCTTCCTTGGAGAGATGAACTCTGCTTGTTAGCAATCAGTCAAGATTCAAATATTGGGAGCAAAAGAAAGCATAAGATGTGATCCTTGCTGGCTATAAGCTAATTGGGGAGATAAAACTGACATCCATAAAATGAAGGATACTGTCCTGTGTAATTACTGTGTGGTCCAGACCATCAAAAAAGAGAAAACTTGGGGCAGCTAGGTGGAGCAGTGGATAGAGCACCAGCCCTGAAGTCAGGAGGACCTGAATTCAAATCTGGTCTCAGACACTTCCTAGCTGTGTGACCCTGGGCAAGTCACTTGACCCCAATTGCCTTAGCAAAAAGCAAAAAGCAAAAAAAAAAAAAAAAAAGAAAGCTTGGAAAGGAACTTGGGCTGGTTTCTGAGGATGTGGAGAGGTGAGAGAGGATTCAAGCAGCAATGTTCAATTAAGAAAGAGCTTAGTGTATAAGAGAAAAAAGGAAGAAATAATCCCCTCAATATTTGGGAATCTATCTGCCAAGGGAAAGTCAGGAACTATATGAACTAAACTACAAAATACTTTCCACACAAATAAAATCAGACCTAGTCAACTGGAAAAACATAAAATGCTCATGGATAGGCTGAGCAAATATAATAAAAATGACAGTACTACCCAAACTAATTTATTTATTTAGTGCCATAGCAATCAAACTCCCAAGAAATTATTTTACAGATCTAGAAAAAATAGTAGCAAAATTCATTTGGAAGAACAAAAAGTCAAGAATTTCAAGGGAATTAATGAAAAAAAAAAGGCAGATGATGAAGGTGGCTTTGCTGTACCAGATCTAAAACTATATTATAAAGCATCGGTCATCAAAACCATTTGGTACTGGCTGAGAAATAGAGCAGTCGATCAGTGGCATAGGATAGAATCACAGGACAAACTAGGCAATAACTATAGCAATTTAGTCTTTGATAAACCCAAAGACCCCAGCTTCTGGGATAAGTGCTCACTATTAGACAAAAACTGCTGGGAAAATTGGAAACTAGTATGGAAGAAATTAGGGCTTGACCTACACCTAACACCACATACCAAGATAAGATCTAAATAGGTTCATGATCTGGATATAAAGAGTGATATTATAAGTAAATTAGAGGAATGTAATATAGTTTACCTCTCAGACCTATGGAAATGGAATAAATTTATGTCCAAAGAAGAACTGGAACTCTTAACTGAACACCAGATAGATAACTTTGACTATATTAAGTTAAAAAGTTTTTGTACAAACAAAATCAATGCAGACAAGATTAGGAGGGAAGTAATAAATTGGGAAATCATCTTTACATTTAAGGGTTCTGATAAAGGTCTCATCTCTAAAATATATAGAGAATTGTCTCATATTTATAAGAATTCAAGCCATTCTCCAATCGATAAATGGTCAAAGGATATGAACAGACAATTTTCAGAGGATGAAATTAAAACTATTTGTAGTCATATGAAAAGGTGCTCCAAATCACTATTGATCAGAGAAGTGCAAATTAAGACAACCCTGAGGTGCCACTACACACCTGTCAGATTGCCTAAAATGACAGAAAAAGATAACGATGAATGTTGGAGGGGATGTGGGAAAACTGGGACACTGATACATTGTTGGTGGAACTGTGAATGGATCCAACCATTCTGGAGAGCAATTTGGAGCTATGCTCAAAAAGTTATCAAACTGTGCATACCCTTTGACCCAGCAGTGTTTCTATTGGGCCTATATCCCAAAGAGCTCTTAGAGGAGGGAAAGGGACCCACATGTGCAAGAATGTTTGTGGCAGCCCTTTTTGTAGTGGCTAGAAACTGGAAACTGAATGGATGCCCATCAATTGGAGAGTGGCTGAATAAATTGTGGTATGTGAATATTATTGTTCTGTAAGAAATGACCAGCAGGATGATTTCAGAGAGGCCTAGAGAGACTTGCATGAACTGATGCTGAGTGAAATGAGCAGAACCAGGAGATCGTTGTACACGGCAACAATAAGACTATACAATGATCAATTCTGATGGACATGGCTCTCTTCAACAATGAAATGTTTCAAATCAGTTCCAATTGTTCAATGAAGAAAGCCATATACACCCAGAGAGAGGGATGTGAAATGTGGACCACAACATATTTTCATGCTCTCTATTGATGTTTGCTTGCATTGTGTTTCCTTTATCTGATTTTTCTTTCTTGTAGATACGATTTTTCTTGCACAACAATAATAAATGTGGAAATGTGTATACTTATGTTCGATTTGTCAAGTATTTTAACATAATTAACATGTAGTGGGCATCCTGCCATCTAGGGGAGGGGTGGGAAGTAGGGAGGAAAAATTTGTAACAGAAAGCTTTGTAAGGGTTAATGTTGAAGAATTACCCATACATATGTTTTGCAAATAAAAAAATAAAATAAAATAAAAAAGAATTGAAAAAAAAAAGAAATAATCCCCTCCCCTCAAGAAGCTTATATTGTCTAAGGACATGAAAATGTAAACTGGTTAATAAATGGAAGATGATTTGGGAAAGGATTTCTAAGAAGATAGTACTCTAAAATGAGCCTTGCAGGAAGCCAGGAATTGAGGTTGATTTGGAAGAGGCAGTACATTGCAAGTGTGTGAAGTTTCTGTAAGTGAGTAATAGTGGGAGATAGAATGTCGTCTGGGAACTGCACATAGGGTGGTTTGATTGGAATAGAGAATATCAGATAGATTAGAATTGAGCTTTAAATATCAGGGTGATGAACTTTTTTTTTTTTAAATTCTGGAGTAAGGAGTTGCTAGACATGCTTTTGTTTTAAAATACTTCTGCTTGCTCCCTCCCCATCCTAATTGAAACTCAAACAAAAATACTTAATTTAAAACACCTGAATGATCATGTCTGAGAATTCATATTCCATTCTGCTCCAGTGGTGCAGCCCCTCTGCAAAATAGGAAGGAATTTCTTTTTAGTTACACCTTTTCATTTGTGTTTCATTTTTCATTTATTGTAGTCATTGCACAGTATTGCTTTTTTAAAAATTCTATGTATTTCCTTTTTAATTTTCAATAGTTTTTATTTTTCTAAATACATGTAAAGATAGTTTTCAACCTTCATTTTTATGTGTTCCAAACTTGTGTTCCTCCCTTCTTTACCTCCCCCTCTCCCTAAGAGAGGAGCAAGCAATCTGATATAGGTTAAATATGTGCAATTCTTTTAAACATATTTCCTTGTTTGTCATGTTGTACAAGAAAAATCAGACCAAAAGGGGAAAAAACATGAGAAAGAAAAAAACAAACAAAAAAGGTGAAAATATTATGCTTAGATCTATATTCAGTCTCCATAGTTTTCTCACTGAATGCAAGTAGTATTTTCCATCCCAAGTCTATTGAAATTGCCTTGAATCACCATATTGTTTAGAAGAGCCAAATCCATTATGGATGATCATCACATAATCTGTTGTTAATATATAGCGTTCTCCTGGTTCTGCTCACTTCACTCAGCATCAGTTCATGAAAGTCTTTTCAGGCTTTCCTGAAAATCAGCCTGCAAATCATTTCTTACAGAACAATAATATTCTATCACATTTATATACCATAACTTATTCAGCAATTCTCCAACTGATGAGCATCCACTCAATTTCTAGTTCCTTGCCACTACAAAAGCTGCCACAGACATTTTTGCACATGTGGGTCCTTTAATGGTCTCTAGGATACAGACACAGTCTTAAGACTGCTGGGTCAAAGAGTATACACCATTTGAAAGCCCTTTGAACATAGTTCCAAATTGCTCTCCAGAAGGGTTGAATCATTTTACAACTTCACCAACATGCATTAGTGTACCATGCTTATTTCCTTCTAAATTAAATTCAGAAGGAAAGGGATCCACATGTGCAAAAATGTTTGTGGCAGCCCTTTTTGTAGTGGCAAGAAACTGGAAACTGAGTGGATGCCCATCAATTGGAGAATGGCTGAATAAATTATGGTATATGAATGTCATGGAATATTATTGTTCTGTAAGAAACGATCAGCAGGATAATTTTAAAGAGGCCTGGAGAGACCTACATGAATTGATGCTAAATGAAATGAGCAGAACCAGGAGATCATTGTACACAACAACATCAATATTATAGGACAATTAATTCTGATGAACGTGACTCTTTCCAACAATGAGATTATTCAGGCCAATTCCAATGATCTTGTGATGAAGAGAGCCATCTACACCCAGAGAGAGGACTGTGGGAACAGTGTGGATCACAACATAGCATCTTCTCTCTTCTTGTTGTTTGCTCACTTTTTGTTTTCTTTTTCATTTTTTCCTTTTTGATCTGATTTTTCTTGTGCAGCATATTTGTGGAAACATGTATAAAGGAACTGCACATGTTTAACATATATTGGATAACTTGCCAACTGGGGGAGAAGGTGGGGAGAAGGGAGGGAAAAAATTAGAACACAGGATTTTGTAGGGGTGAATGTTGAAATGTATTTTGAAAATAAAAATTAAAAAAAAAAGAAAAAAGCTTTTAAAAATAAAAAAAAATTAAAAAATTAAATTAAACGAGCAAATCTCATTTTCCTGAATTTCCCACATTAATAATTTTTCCTTCTCTTGGCCTAAGGCTATATTGATTTAGTAACTCTCTTAAGGAATCTCTCCCTAAAAATGCAGGTTAGCAATTGCTTTGCACCTCATAGGTAGGGCAGTGTGTGGTGTAGTGGAGAGAGTGTGGGACCCAAGTCTGAATCAGAAGTTCCAAATTCAAATCAGACTTCAGACATTTACTGACTGTGTGCAATCGGCAAGTCACTGAATTTAGGTACATCAACAGAAGTAACTAACTCAGAGTTGTGGAGTGGATCCAATGGCATACCGTAGATTAAAGTGCTTTTTCAAAGGCAGCCATTCTCATAAATGGAATTAATATTGTCTGAGAACCTTGAGACACCATGGGGTTCATGGCCTGGCAAAAAATCATAGAGCCACTGAATCAGAGGTGGGATCATGACACTCTTAGGCTGCACTGGCTTCCTGGCATTTCTGACTGTATAAACGATTCCTTTATATTTATATACCATAGTTTTTCACAGACAATTTGAGAATGGAGCATTGTTATTACATGGTCACATCTTTGCTTTAGAATGGTACCCTCAACATGAAGAAAGAACATTGAGAGAAGGAACAGTGGGATGGTGGGACAATAATGAGGTCTACTTTTGATATGTTAAGTTTGGAATCCTTATGGGACATTTGGGTGGAAATGTCCCAGGATGCAGTTGTGATGCAAGAGAGGAGCCCAGGAGAGAGATTAGGGCTGGATGTCTATATCTGGAAATCATCTACTGAAGGAAGGTAATGGACTAGAGAGAGATATCAGAGCAAATGCATAATACACTTTTCTTACAAACTAATGACACCCACCACATACATATTGTGTCAATAATTTATTCTTCAGTGAAAGAAAGTAAATTTATATTTCAGGCATGGCATCAACTAAGAAATTGATGGCAAGTTCAAGTATGGTGCTGGATACAATAGTACAAAATGGTGACATCTGTTCTGCTACAGAAAACGGCAAAGTACAATGAGATACTGACAAAGTCAAACAGCTCTCAACAAACTCTACACATTACAATCTGCATATACTTTAACAGTGAAGTTTTCTTTTGTGTTTATCTATAAAGCCTTGTTAGTTTTTAAAAAAGGAAATGAATGCATCTTTATCTTGGGGAAGTTTTTATAACAATGGCAGTACAGATAAGAGAAGGGAAGGTTCTTGCTAGCATGATCATGACACAGTATCAAGAACGGCAGCCTCACAGACATCAAGAACTCTCATGGGTGGCTGAATGTCATAGCAAAAGTACATTTCAGTCTGCCATAGTTAATCAATAACTGAGGTAAAGCTCTTCAAAACACTTTATTTCAGAAGCCTGAACAAAATAGGGCCAACTTTTTACTGCAGAAACTCTGAGTGCTACATATTCAGAGCCAGTAATTAGAGTGTGACATAATATACACATTCTAGGTAAAGAATGTCTAGTAAAAATGAAAATTTACTGTAGGTATTGACTACTTCATATTCAGTCCCACCCTTCTTCTTCCTTAAACAACAAGAACAAACAGCTTCCAGTGTGTCAATCAGAGGAGTGTAGATTTTCCATCTTGATCTTGGATTGTCTTCATATCCAACTTGGCTTTTTAATGCACAGACTTTTAAAAATTTAACGTTCCCTATGCTCTCAATGCTGGCTGACAATCCAGCCAGGGAATTGGGATATGTCTGTTAAGCTACTGCCAAGAGCTACAGTGAGGCTCATAAAGCAATTGTCGTGTTAGGAGGCAAACTACAGAATCGACGGCCTCTTGCTACAAGATGTTGGCAACTCCCTCTAGCTGTCCTTAGGTCCAACAAATTCAGATTAAGTTTTAATTAAAGCTGTTTTTAAGATATAGGATTGTGGCCTAAAAGTAAGTGTGCTTAACTGTGTCACTAGCTGACATTTTTCAAGTGCAAACCTTTTCAAATTGCCATCACCTCATTTGCTAAAATTTTAGAAATGGGCTACCTTCACATACAAATATTGTCTAGGTATGATCCAAAATGAAATAGATCAGAATACATCTTTGAGGGTGGTGGTTGTTATTATTTTCAATTAACTATATAATAATAGTACTCTTTTTAGATTTATGATAAGAAGATCCAGAAGACTTTCTTAGCAATAACAAAAGAACTGAACTTGCACTAAATTAAGGCTTTGTCCTTACAGATAGTGACTTGGAGAGTCAGGGTAATTATTTAGACAGTGGTACTCTGAAAAATCTAATATTGTCTCAGTTTTCTGGATATTCCAGGTCAAAGGGTGTTTTTTGGAGTGGTGAAGGGTAGGGTGAGGAGATGAGAAACAGTACTAAATAATACATATTTTATACAGATACACATGATTTAAAAGACATTTTCATGAGTGTACAAAAAAGAAAATATTTATCCACAACTTATATTTCTTTCAAGGGCTATTGGTCAGGGCAGCTTGAGCAACATCAGATTTGGCATCCCTAAATTAACAAGTTACTAACTATGTGAATCTGGAACAGAAATAAAAAAAAACTGTAATAAACAGTAATAAAAATTTGACAATGTATTCACTGATTATTATTATGATTTGAGTAAAATTTGTGTTCCAACTGTCTGTGGTAAGAAACAATATATGTCACGTCTAGTGAAATATCTGAAGTTTCTTTTTCACTTGGTGAGCCTGAAACAAAAATATAGGAAACCAGGCTATCCAAAATGCACTTAAAATATAACAAACTGGTGGCTCCCTCCACCTATACATGAGCCATGGTCAAATATATACATGGAATGTTGAGCCTGATTTACAAAACCACCATTTCAATTTATGCTTTCACATATAATCCGTTTTATGAATAACTATACTGACAAGGAATTAAAAAACCCGACTATCCCTTTAAACCCTTTCATAAATATATAAAATTTCACTAAATTCTTTTTTTATTATTTAAAGACATCTAAATTCTTTACATGTGAACATAAAATAATTCATTTCTTGTCCGAATGTCACAACTGTGATGATTTTTGGTTAGCAAGGTCTACTATACTCTGTAACTATAAGGTCAATTCACTTATGCAGCTAATAGGCATGTTTAAAGCTGCATGTCAGTAGTAAATCAAGAAAAATGAAAAATCATATTTACAAATACATGATTTGTTCATTTACTGTTATATAAATGTAAGGATGATGAGGTGGAGCAACATCCAGTTAATATTAAAAGTGGATCTTTGTCTCAATATAATAAAAGCTAAAATTAAATGTGAAGTTTTATAATTTAACAGAATTGGATGTTTTTCAAGTATATGGCAATAAATTGCTTATAATTTTAAATGTCAGTGCAACATTTATTTACTGTATTTGTAACAGTAACTTATATATATATCTGCTTTTCAAATGTGAAACACTTTCCTATCACTTATTGAAAAAAATCTGTGACTAATTAAATCTGCTTTGAAATGACTCCAGAAATTTTTGCAGATGATTAAAAAAAGCTATTTTGTTGTTACTTATCTTAAGATACCACTGAACTTATAAAGTGTTAATGCCACAAGGAAAATTTTGTCAAGTTCCATATGTAATATTAAAATAAAAATCTATTTTCCCTTATTAAAGTCTTTGTCATACCACCTACAAAGATATGTCAAGTCTGTTCACAGCATGCAAACTCTTCTCAGAATGTTTCTTAATTCACTGGGCAATTCATTTATAAAAGAGTTTGAATAGACACTGTGAATATATGCTATAGTTAAAAACCAAAAACCAAAACCAAAACAAAACAAAACAAAAAAAAAAAAATACCTTAGACTTTCAGGGGACAGCAAGAGAACTCATCTTGAGAGTAAGTCCAGTTAAAACTATGATGATCTATCCAGAAAAATTTAAGCTGTCCTGCCCGTCTCAAAAACTGCAATTTAAAGTAATGATATTACCTTTGACTGCTAACATGCAAACTTTATGGCAGTGACCACATCTGAGACTATTGAAGCACTGATCTCCAATATATATTAAAGTCTTTAGCGACTTCTCTTTTAAACAAAAGTTTAAACCTCATTGTGGATATATAGCTATATTAAAGACAACCAGATGTTCCAAAGCTTAGCTTAGAATAGAAAATTGGGCAAAACTCCATTTAAATTAAATTTAGATCTTATTTGCACATCTTCAGTATGGTAAAGGACTTTAAAGAAGAAAATAATATCAGTATTCCACTTCATCAAAATTGTAACTGCATCAGTGACATAGATTTAAAAAACAACCACCTATCAGTGACAGAAATTAAAAAACCCTTTCACCAAAAAGGCAATTTCTCTCTTTTTAATCATTAACCCTATTAAAAGATGATTGAAACATTCTCTTCTTTCACTCTTAGGAATGTAACCAGCTCACTGGAACCCAATAAGTATCTGTCTCCAATTTGTCAAAAGTTGCTTTCAGTTCATTGTAAGCCACCGTGAGATCATCATTTACTATAATTTTGTCAAAAAGATGGCCATATTGGCTTTCCATTATCTGTGCAGATTTAATCATTTCTTGAAAGTCGTCTTCCTACCAAAAACATTTAAAAGAACCAATCAATTATATCCCTTCACATTCATATCAAATAAAGGTTTTCTGAATGTACTGTATCTAGATCTAAGTTAATAATTATTTCTTCCTAACTCTACTTATTCAAATTTACTCTTTAATTGCAATTTTCAGAATCTATCAGTTTTAATTATATCTATCTGAACCTCTTTGTAACTAGTATCTTCCCACCAATATCCAGATCTTTCTTTTTTTCTCTCTTTGTTAAAAACATGATTAATAAAGGGATATCTCTGCATCAGTAATACTAAGGGGTTTGCTCTAATAATGTTTTGTCCAGGTGCATTTTTTATAGTCACTGTTAGCAAAGTAATTATGGCTAACTTTAAAGAACACTAACTTTACTTTTTTCAAAGTTTGACACAGTTGCAAAAAGGTTATTATTGCTTTCCTGTATCTTCTCATGGCTAATTCAGTAATGGTTTTCACTTGTTTTCTGAACCAATACAAAAAAAAAAAGTGTTTTTTTTACAATACTCATAATTATACAATGAAATTTAAGTACACCAAATCCCAGTACTGTTACCATATTTTTAAACCATGGAAAACCTTTTAAGAACAACTAATTTCAGTGTTCATTTCAGTGACATAGGATTTTGCAGCATTATTACTGAACCATGAAATTTGAACACGGATAGGTTACAAATCAAGAACATTAGGTAATGTGGATTATATCATGAAAACTATTATACATGGACGCCTGGATTTTTAGAAAAATTATTACCCCTAAAAAGGAATTTTTAAAATCTGTAGTGGCTTTTTTGGGGAGTGGGGTGGGGGGAGGGAGTTAATGATGGCAAAAAAAAATATGCTTACGAAATTTAATGATAGTTTTGTCATAGTATTCCTCATTTTAATTTGTTTACTTTTTTGTGGGGGGTTCAAAAGCATAACTAAAATGCTGTGCTGAGGCAAAGGGAAACAATGAGGAGTCACTGCCAGTAGCCTGTGTGGGTCCTGCCGCCCGTGCGGCTATGCAGCGCTGGCTAGTCAGGCTGTCCAGCGCTGGCTAGTCAGGCTGTCCATCGGTCTTTTTAATCTCATCCATAGGAAATATACAAAGCACCAGCATCTATGCATGTGAATGACAAAATATACATCTAACTTTTCAGCATTTTTCTAAGTCTTTACTTGTGTGGAATCAGTAAAATACATAATGTTTTTCCAAGTACAATTTTGGGTACTCTCATTGATTCCATTCTGTTAAGCTTTTCTGTTACTGTGATACAATCTGGTTGGCAATGGTAAGAGAAAGTAAATAACAGATTACAGTATTCTTCACACATTTTGTCAAGTAAGTGTAGCTCTAAAATTTTTTTTCCCTACTTTTGTGTGATTAAGATTAGCCTGAAATACCTTAATCTGTTAAGAGAGTTATATAGTATCCTGGGTAGTAAAAATAGCTGACATCAAGTTCCCTGATATGCTTGCAAATACAAATGAATATTGATCAACTATAATTCATTCTTTTCACAGGAAGACTTTAATTTATGCTATAAAAATGAAACATTACTAAAGTATAAGCTACTAGTATCTACAGAAGCAAAAGAATGTCTATAACTAGGAATTATGCTAAATTTTTACAGAACTGAAGTTATATGATCTGATAACATGTTCTTTCTAAAGTTGATCATTATAGCATGAGCTCATACAGGGTTGCTCACATATTTCAGCAGCCTGTTAACATACTTACTGTAAAGGGTTTTGCTGTTCCCTGGTCATCTCGACTTGAAATAATCTTTGCATTTCTTCTTGTTTCTCTTAGACGCTCAATGGATGGAGGCTTTATAAATATAACAAATGGTTTAAATTCTAGCGTTCTTAAATGCTTCACTGTCTGAGGGAAAGAAGAGATTATGATGAGTTTGCCATATTTCTTAATAGGTAAATATGCAGAGCAAAAATGAATGCTCTGTGTAAAGAGATAGTGCGTGAATTCTTTTTCATTCAAGGTCACTTGTCTTTTACTCCATCTAATTTGCTGATAAAATTCTGTTTGAAAACTATGAGAGACCTCTGGAAAAAATCCACCTGTTTATGGGCTAAGACATCTTAGAACATGGCTTGGTTTGTGCAGAATGCAAACAGTCAAGAGACACTTTTCACATTAAATGTTCAAGAAATGCTGTTTGTTGAGAAGCCTATTACTGTAGAGAAAACATGCATCTTCGGCCCTTGAATTTACTTTTAATATGCCTTATATCCATCTGTGGACATATTATATTTCTTCAGGAGAACTGAAGTTCCTGGAGGATAAAGGCTGTTGATATGTCTCCATCATTATGCAGAAAGCTTTGCCTAGAGACACACTCAGGCACTAAGATATGTTGCACTGAATTGATTCAGGGTATTTAACGGATGAAATTGGGACAAACTTTGACAATCTCAGCTATGTTTATAAGAAAGCCTAAATCTAAAGTGTCCTTTAAGGTAGCTGTTTCATATGTCCAATACAGATCCCATCAATCGCATGTCTTGTTACTACCTTTCAAAGGTATTTATGCTACAATGTGATTCAACTCAATTTAACAAATAGTTCCTGCACACAGACAAGTTTATACTCTACTGGACAGATATGACATACATGTGAAAAATATAGACTGTGTACACAGTAATTGAGAGACACAGAGAAAGAGAGACAAATAAAGAGAGACAGAGACAGAGAGAGAAAGAGAGAGAACACACAAGCAAGCAAGTGCACTGACAAGTGAATAGGGGAAAGACATCAGGAAGGACCTTGTTTAGAAGATAGTATGTCAGTTGTGCTTTAAAGGAACCAGTAAATGAGGTGAGGAGGGATATTGTACACAGAACACCACTCATACAAAGACAGGGAGGATGCAAATGGCTTGTTTTATATGGGGAGCAACTAACAGTTTTTTGGAATGGAAGTATGTATGAAAGGAGCAATATGAAATAAAATTTGAAAGGTAAGTAGGAACTAGCTTGTGGAGGCTTTAAATGCTAGGCTGAATATTTTGTATTTTGACCTAGAGACAGCAGAAAACCACTTTGGTTTCTGGGGATGGTCGTGGTAGGGGCGTGACATGGTTTATGTTATGGGAATATCGATTTGGTGGTACTCCCCACAGAGAGAAGATATGAGCAGCAAGGAAACCCAAAGGTGCTATAAAGTCCAGGCAAGAGATGATAAAAATCTGAACAGGTACAGTGGTTATTTGAGTGGAAAGAAAAGGAGTGGAAAATATTGTGGAGGTAGGAAACTGACTGACTATGGCAAATAAAGCTGAGAGAAGTCAAAGAAATGAACCTGGGTGACTGGAACAACAATAGTACTATCAACAACAAAGAGGAGAGACATATATTATGTCCCTTCCCCTTTCCTCTCAATTATCCCCTATTCCCTTCCCTCTTTCTGTTGCATCCTTTCAGTTACCCAGGCTTGTAAGCCATGATTCCTCTTTCTCATCCTCCACAGCCAATCTGTTGTTAAATCCCACTAATTCTACTTCTGTAATATCTCTGTCCCCCTTCTCTCTTTGGACACCAAAGTGGTCCTTTAGTGCTCAGCACCACATGGTTGGGTGACTGCCACAGTCTCCCTTGCTCAAACCTCCTTTTCCTCCATCCCACCCTTTGCTCATCTATTAAAGAGAGCTTCTTCAAGTACAAGCGTGCCTATTTCTGCTGCCCATAAACTTCTCTGCACCTTCTTTCCTTCAGAATCAAACACTATGATCTCTCTTAATCTTTTACACACCTGTTTGTAGGCCATTCCTGATTCTCCTCGGGGTAAATTACTTACTTCCCTTTAAAATGAGCTCTCAGTAACGATAGACATCTTATTTTGACCTATTTATTCACATGTTAGAATGTGAGTTCTTTTCCTCTGTAGCTGCAGCACTTAGCATAGTGCCTGGCACTCAATTAAATGCCTGTTGATTTGGTTTGTTGTTGAAATTAAAAAGAGAAATTAAAGGATAGATATGTAATTTCTGAGTAGTCATATGCATAGAGATGGTATTTAAACACATAAGAACTGATGAATTCACAAGCAGGAAGAATATATTAAGAGGAGGCAAATCAAGGTCTTGGGGGACCCTAGGACTTAGCAGGCAGCAGAAGGTGAAGAGTTTAAGATGGAACAGTCAGAGAGGTAGACAGAGAACCACAACAGGTATACATAAATTGAAATAATGAGCATTTTTATTCCCTCCAGAGCAACTTGTATTTATTTTCAAGAGAAAAATATTTTTGATTCTTAAATTTCAACACTTACCAGTCATAGCAATTCATGAAAAAATTTACAAATATAACTTTCTAGGCACTATAATTAATCCAATATAACTACAGTTTTCTTTAAAAAAAATCTAAGCAAAGTTCTTCGCTGCAGACACCAATACATTCTGATAGAATGCCAAGTTCTTTCAGAATAGAAATTGTTTTGTTTTGTTTTTTGTATTCCCAAATATAGTGTCATATCTGCTTAAGATTTTCTATTTTAACCATCGATAAGAGCTACTTAATAAATGCCTGTTTACTGATTGATTCAAAAAAAGTCAAAATAAGGCTATTCAAACTAAGTGTAAAAATGTACTTTTGTATCAAGTTATAAAATCTCCTTGAAGCACAAAAGCAAATAGCAAACAGAGAAGACCCAATTCAATAGGGGGAAAAAAAAACCTCTTCATTTACTGTATCATTTATAACACTAAAGATAGTTAACCCTTCAACAATTAATGGACTTCTAAACACTGATTTATGAATGTTTGCAAGAGTAGTAGAAGTTAACAAAAATTGAACACAGTATTGAAAATCTTAAAGCAGATTTTAGAAAACTGTTAAACTTTCAAGAAGTTTGTTTTTTAACTTAAAAGTTTCAACATTTATTTTTAAATGTTTATTTCATCTTAGAAAGGTTATAAATGGTCACAAAGGATATGGAATACAAAATGAGCTGATACAGTTTGCTTCTATTATGGCTTTAATCTGGTACCCTGTCTTGAAATGTAATCAATTATTTGATGCCAAAGGACACTGAAAAGTGTATTGTTTACTTACATGTGGCTGAACATCCAACAAACAAACCTTGTTTTTAGCCAGAACAGATCGAACAGAGTCTATACTCGTGCCATAGTAGTTGTTTTTATATTCCCCATATTCAATAAACCTATAGGAAATGAGAGATTGAGTTTTATCAGGCTCATTCCCAATTTTTCAAAAGGAATTATACTCTGAAAGATATAATTCATATGTAAAAGGTATTTTTGCTGAACATATGTGATTTCTACCATGTTTTATAAAAAGGAACATTGCCAATTACTTCAGCATGTCAATTTTTTAAAAAAAATCTTCAATTTTACATTTTCAAATCAGTAACACCTGCTTGTATTACAGTCAAACAGAAAAAAGTGCTTTAGTCCAACAGCACACTAATGTTTTCCATCACCTCCTTTTTTGAACTAATGCAATGCAATAAAACAGTGGATAAAGCTAAACAATAGAAACTACTGAAATTTCACTGCATCGTCCAGAATATCCAAAAATCAGCTTTAGAACTAGAGGAGGAACTAGGGTGGTGGTTAATGGAACCGGGGCAGCTGATTATATGCTATAAAAATACAAACAGTTTGCCAAAGAGAAAGGAACATTTTGAAGTTTCAATAAAATCCCACAATCCTGTTTTAAAACACGCATTGCTCCCTGATATATTTAGGGTCAAATAGTAAAATTGGGGAAAAAATATTCAAGCAAATGGTGCTACCATAATAACAGTTACTGTAACTTAAATCTTTGAAGAGTGGAGAGGGCAAGAGAATAAAGGGGGGAAATGAGATTGCAGGATTTTCATGTAGGTCATGAATTTAATGAGAAAAGGAAGTGTCTGTTCAGAATCCAGATATCGTAGTATAAATTTTAAACTTACTATTGTAAAGGAATGCTGTCAAAAAACATAACATTAAATTAGTAGAAAAAAAATATAAGTATTAATCTCCTCTAAAACTATTCCTATGCTTTTAGTTAAACAAATGCATTAAAGAAAAGTGTTACATTGCTAGATAATTTAGGGGTAGATATTTTCATTTTTCTTTTCAGACTATGGAAAATCACTTATTAAAATGATACTTTTTTGGATTCAGATATTTTGAAAGTTAAAAGAAATATTAAACTTTTAAAAAGAAACTCAGTTTTAAAAAATGACAAACAGCAATGTTAGTAATTACTTTGAGAGTTCTAAAAAGTTTTCTACATACTTGTTATTTTGGACATCTGTCTCAAACAAATGTTTGGAAATGAAAATATATTCAACACCATCACTTTCTTGGCTTCTTCTTGCTCTGGTAGTGTCTGTAATTTAATTAAAAATAGTTTTAGGTAAGATCCACCTTCAGATCAGAATACACACACACACACACACACACACACACACACGCATAGAATTGTCAACACAAATCTACAACCAAGAAACAACAGCATCACCAATAAAAAAGAACATTATATTTACTTACAGTAAAGTTTCAATAATTAAGTTGCCATTACAATGGGATTTATGATTTTGAAAGTTTGAATTCCTATGTAAGGATTTATGTAAGGATGATTTTTAAATTTAAAGGCATAAATGAAAGCCCCACAGGAAAGAGTCTATATAGAAAAGCAAGGGTCCAAGACAAGGCATTAACAGTGCAGAGCCAAGGGGGGTGGAGGTAAGGGCAAGTAGAATCCAGTCCCCTGCTGGAGCTGGAAGGCTCTCTCAGGCCATCTCTTTGAAGTCCCTTCTTTGATTCAAGGAAATTAATATAGAGAGAGGTTAGATGACTTGCACAAGGCTATCCAAGTAGCAAGGAATAGAATAAGGATTGGAACTCAGTTCCTCTGATTCTCTCCACTGCATCAGACTACCTGCCAATCACACATTGATCCACATTTCTATTTCTTAATGCAGGTCACAGTTCTTGGCCTGGCCATTCCCTCAGTCTTTAGTTAGGCAATGATAAGACTTTATTTTTTTATAAAGATACTCAAATATTTCAGTAATTCAGACTATCCTTTCAATTAATTCATGTTAAAAAATTTTACTGCAGAGGATAATATGTGAAACTAACCTATAATGGGGCCCCTTCAAGCAATGTGAATTCTATATTCAGATTTGTAAGTAAAAACGTAATAATTATTTATACGCAAATATATCATAATAAAGGAAAAGACTGGCTGAAGAATGATTTTAAAAATGATGCAGATATGACCTAACTTACCAAATGAGAGTATATCTGAGGATAATAATGTCACGTTCACTGTAACACTCCTATACGCATGCAAACATAATTCTAATAACAGTTTGATTAACTTTAGACAACTTGAATTCTCAGATTCTGACATCATTTTGTTTCTACCTAAAAACCTGGTGCAATGGAGATTTTTTTGAATATGTTTTTAAATAGAAAGAAATCCACTGGGGCCATATTCCATCTCAAGATATTATGATCTTATAATGATTATTCAAAAATTCAGGTCTGGCAAACACTTTTGTGGAGGAGCTACACAGAGGATAAACTCTTATTCAGCAATAAATTAAGTATTATATTATATTAAGTATTAATTTAAGTAATAAGTTAATACTTAGCTAACTCAAGTCCTGTAGTTTAGGCATAAATTGTTAAAAGTGGCAAACAGGTGATATTCACAAGTGATATGACTTAATTCAAAAATTATTTTTTGGTTATGTAATTATATACTCTCCACT
>JAJPUD010000390.1:524528-540138 GCA_023553655.1 Myrmecobius fasciatus | reverse complement strand
GTCTAGCTAAATTTGGAGACAGTCATCAGCAGGTTACCTGCAGGATTGTAGATTTTTTTGGCCTCGGTAACTTCCAAGGCACTGAAAGGGCTGTACATTTGTGTAGGGCATGCCCATAACAACAAAACGAGAGATGTCTGAAACAATTATACCCAAGGAGCTGAGTTTATAACTTAGCTAATGAGATAAGATATTAAAAAATGCTACAACTTGGAATATGATCTATCAACTGGGTGATTAAAAATAATAGCTGTGGTGAGATAAGGAAAAATCAGTCCTCCAAAAGAAAAATCTATGAAAATGATGCTCTCTTGTTTAAAAAATATTTTTCATACACCTTCCCCAAATATTTTCTAAATGGGGTAAAATTACAAAGAGTTGTCATCTTTAACTTGATTGGCAGAAAAAGAATCATGGCACCTTGGTTAGCAGATCCATTTTTTCTGAGGTAGGGTATAAGGGAGAATAGGAGGTTTGTGATTTATTCTGTATAGGCAGCTCTTGGTGTGGAAAGGCCCTCTACTGACATCTGCTGCTTATGGGATCTGAGAACTATCCAGGGCCCTGAGAAGTAGGGTAACTGGACCATGATCACATGACCCCTAGGCAGGTCTTGAAAACCAAGCCTTTGGCCTCCAAGGCCAGCCCTCTACACATTATTCCAGGCTACCACGACCTCATTCTGTTTGTCTTACTTAGCAAGTGGAAAATTCAAATTCCATAATTCTTAATGAGAGACCCAGATGCTACTTAATAAATGATGGTGAGGAAAGAGTACATTGGCTTTGGTAGGGAAGAAGAAATAGATTAAAATCCAGAAATCAGGGGAAAGTGAACCACTGATTTACAGAAGAATGGAGAGTCTTGGGGTTTTGAAGGGCAGTGGATAAAGATGTACAGTGTTCAGCAGGCTGAGAGATCAAGCAAATCAGATCAAAACTGTCCCCATTAATGGTTGGTGCACCAAAAAATCCATGAGCGGGGTCTGAGGAACCAACAAGAGTTTACATGAGAAATATGTATTAGACAAATACTGATATATATGAGGTATGATTCATTTTAATATCATTAGGTCACAGACACAATCTTTATATAACTGAAATGTTTGGGAGACTAGAAATGGTCCAATGGACTTGGTATTAAAAAGTCTTAAGTTTGAGTCCCAGATCTGACACATTATCAGCTAGTTAATTACCTACAAAATTGGGATAAGGATTCCACTCATTCACTGCCTAATTAACAGAGTTATGAGGATCAATTCAATCTGACATATGTTTTGTAAGCTGCCCTGTAATTTCTAAAACATTATTAAAATGTAAATTGTCAATATTTTAGTATGTTCTATATCAAAATATGCATGTATTTTGTAACAGATTCCAGAACCTTCAGACAATATAGTGATGAATACATTAGAAATGTCTGAAATTCATCAAGTAATAACAATAATAGTAGGAAAGGAAATGGAATGAAAACATTAAGAAACTCTGGCCCTCATTTTTTTAATGACAATTATAAAGGAGAAAAATATCTTTAAAACAATGCCAGGGTAAGCACAAGGCAGATACTCTCAACTGCACATTTTTCTTTTTTTAATCCTTACTTTGTCTAATTTGCAAAAGAGAAAACCTCTTGAAAACCTCTTTGCCTTTTAAGATCTAGATAATTCTTGAGACAATTAAATCCGAGGAATATGACATAGCAGATTCAATCTACTAGGTAAGGATATATTTCTTTGCCTAATTATAACTTATGCTCTTTTCATTCTACATGGAAATCCTGCATTAATATAATCAAAGCAATAGTTTAGTCTCTAATTGATAACTATAATGCATTTGAAAAATAAACTATCATGTATTATCTCCCAAAACAATTCTGAGAGAACTGTAGTCTTCCAAAGTATAATTCAACCAAAATATTTCATAGAATCAGAAATATCAATTTCAAGATAAGAAAGTATTTGCTCAAGAACTAAGCTTTTGGGACACGAACTCACTTTCTGACAAAGATTGCAAGCAAAACTAGAAAGCAGTTTGCTAACTAGGTATAGACTGACATCTCACACAATAAATGTAGATAAGGTGAAAATTGATACATGATTTAGACATAAAGGGTGATATCATAAGCAAATTTATATAATGTGGAATAAGGGATAGGATAGATAAGGGAGGAATTTATGACCAAACAAGAAATACAGAGAACTAAGATATTAAAAAAAATGGATAATTTAAATTTAACAGGTTTTACACAAACAAAATTAATGCAACTCACATCAGAAAAAAAAAGCAGAAAACTAGGGGAAAAATTTACATCAAGTATCGCTGATGAGGCCTCATTTCTCAAACATATAGAGAATAGAGTCAAACTTATAAGAATGCAAGTCATTCTCTAGTTGATAAATAGTCCAAAGGATATTATATGAACAGGCAATTTTCAGAAAAAGTAACCAAAATTATCTATAGTCATATAAAAAATGCTCTGAAATGATAATTAATTAGAGAAATGCAAATTAAAACAACTCTGAAGTGTCACTTCACATCTATCAGACTGACTAACATGTTGGAGACAATGTAGAAAAATAGGGATGCTAATGCATTGTTGATGAAGTTGTGAATTAATTCAACTATTACAGAAAACAATTTGGCATGAAGTCCAAAGGAATATAAACTGTGCATATTCTTTGACTCAGCAATATCACTAGTAGGTGCCCCAAACAGATCAAAGAAAAAGGAAAAAGTCCTAGCTTTACAAAAATATTTATGATAGCTCTTTTAGTGGTGGCAAAGAATTAGAAAATGAAGGACCCATTAAATGGGAATGACTGAACAAGTCATGATTGTGATGCAATACTATTGTGCTAACAAATAAAGAACCGGATGTTTTTAGAAAAACATGCAAAAGGCTCACACAAAGTGATGCAAAGTGAAATGAGCAGAACCAAGAGAAAATGGTACACAGTAAAAGCAAGAGTGCACAATGATCAGTGTAAAAGATTTAGCCATTCTGGTCAATAAACTGATCCAAGACAATTCTGAAGGACATATGATGAAAAATGCTCTTTTCTCTTCAGAGAAAAAAAGTAATAGAATTTGAATGCAGATCAAAGAATGCTTTTTTAAACTTTTTTTTAGTCTGTATTTACTTTCACAACATGGCTAAAATGGAAATATGTTTTGCATGGCTATATATGTATAATCTGTATTAAAATTCCTTGCCTTAGAATGTTTGTGGCAGCCCTTTTTGTAGTGGCTAGAAAATGGAAACTGAATGGATGCCCATCAATTAGAGAATGGATGAATAAATTATGGTATATGAATGTTATGGAATATTATTGTTTTATAAGAAACAACCAGCAGGATGATTTCAGAGAGACCTGGAGAGACTTGCATGAACTGATGCTGAGTGAAATGAGCAGAACCAGGAGATCATTATACACGGCAACAATAAGACTATATGATGATCAATTCTGATGCACAGGGCTCTCTTGAACAGTGAAATGTTTCAAACCAGTTCCAATTGTTCAGTGAAGAAAGCCATATATACCCAGAGAGGGATATGAAATGTGGACCACAACATAACATTTTCATGTTCTCTATTGATGTTTGCTTGCATTATGTTTCCCTTCTCAGATTTTTTTTTTCTTGTAGATCTGGCTTTTCTTGCACAGCAAGATAACTGTAAAAATATGTATACACATTAGATTTGTAAAATATTTTAACATAATTAACATGTAGTAGAATTCCTGCCATCTAGGGGAGGGATGGGGACTAGGGGGGGAAAGTTTGTAATGGAAAGCTTTGCAAAGGTCAATGTTGAAAAATTACCCATACATATGTTATGCAAATAAAAAGCTTTAATAAAATGAAAAAATAAATAAAATAAAATTCCTTGCCTTCTCTTTTTTTTTAATTTATTTTTTTTAATTCCTTGCCTTCTCAAGGACAGGAAATAGGAGAGAGAGAGAATTTGGAACTTAATATTATTTAAAAAAAAACAAAAAAACAAATGTTATATAATTGGAAAAAAATAAATTAAAAATTCCTAGAGAAAAGAAAGTATTTGCTTCTAAAATCCCAGATTATTTCTATAAAGAACAGAAATTCATATCCATTCATTGATATAAATCACCCTTCAAGATGGAGTGATAAGTATTTCAATGGCCTTGTATAGAATTTCCCAAATGCAATCCAGTCTTGTCTTCTAATCATTTAGGATAGAGGAAAGGTTTTTTTTGTGTCATAGATCCCTTTGGCAGTTTGGTACAACCAATGGGTCTCTTGTTAGAATAATGGTATTCTCCCTCTTATCCATATCCTTTTGTAAATCCTTCACAAAGGATTCTTACAGTTCACTGGGAACCAGTATCTAGACATTCAATCTGAGAAGTTCAGGATTGTGAAGGAATGTTAGGCCAAATTTTGTGTGAAAAAGACAGTGATTTTAGTGGACTGCAAGTACAATATGAGTTAATAGGGTGCCATGGAAACCTCCTCCCCTTGTCCCCCACCTCAACAAGCTAACACTTTTCCAAGGTTCATTAAGAGAATCAGTATCCAGATTAAGAGAAAGAGTGTGATAGTCTTATACAGATGACATCTTGACCAATGGTGTCAAACTGAAATAGAAATGGGGGCCACTAAACCATGTGTAAGAATTTCCATATGCCACATATTGACTTATAAAACCACGTATTGGGGGGGGGGAGAAGAATCCTGGGAAGATGGCAGAGTGGGTCAGTAAATTTCAAGCTCTCCAACAAATTAATCTCTCAAGGGGAACATAGATTGTAAAACATAAAGAAGACTTGGAGCAGAAGAGGAGTTCTCCAGGGACAATCCAAGAAAATCTGAAGACCTCAGGCTGGGGAAAAGTCCTGTGTAGAGCAAACACCTCAGGCTAGCTCCATAGAAATACCCAGTGAGACCCCCTAGGGCTAGCTGGGTTTGGCTGGAGCCTCAACAGGAACCACGGGAACTTTCATCTTCCAGACTGTGTGTGAAGTTGGGGGTCTGAGTCCAGGAAGACTGAGGGAACCTTGGCTGATTAGGAATGCCAGATTTAGCTGTGCTTCTGAGAGGCAGCCCTGTGTCAGAAAGAGCCAGCACCTGGTGAGTTCAGAGGTGGGGGGGGCAGAGATGATGCTGGCTATGGGTACTTGCAGGAGGGGAGAGCTCTTGGTTTGGAGTTTCAGGTTAGAGAGGAGAGCTGAAAGGAAGCTAAAAGCATCATTTCCCCACCCCAGTATTAGAGGGGTTTACATTAATACTTCTTATTAAAAAAAAAAAAAAAAAAAAAAAGAACCAGCAAAGAGAAGGATACCAACCACAGAAATTTAACATGGGAACTGGGAACATCAGGATTCGTCTTCAGAGAAGGACAATGAAGTAAAGAACAACAACAACAAAACCCAAAGAGTATTATGAAATGGCTCCTTGCCCAGAGATAATTTAAAGAACTAAAAAAAAAAAGAATTTTAAAATCAAATGAGAGACACTAAGGAAAAACTTAAAAAAAAGAATTCAAGAAAAACAAGATTAGGAAAAAAAGATACCAACTAGAAAAGGAGATGCATAGTCTTAAAGATGAAATTAATTCTTTGAAAATTGGAATTGGGCAAGGGGAAGTCAATAAAACTTTAAGAGACCAAGAAATAATGAAACAGATTCTAAAGAATGAAAAAATAGAGCAGAATGCAAAACATAAGAAAAATGACAGATCTGAAGAATAGATCAAAAAGAGAAAATATAAGAATAATTGGACTTCCTGAAAGACATGACGACAAAAAAAAAAAAAAAAAAAAAAAAAAAGAACCTTGACACAATAACGCAAGAAATAATGCAAGAAAATTGTCCTGGCATGTTAAAACATGAGGGGAAAGTAGAAATAGAAAAAAAAAAAAAACCACCAATCCCACTTTAAAGAGATCCTTTGTGGAAAATTTCATAGAAAATTTCAAAACCCTAGATCAAAGGAAAAATTTTACAAGACACACACACACAAAAAAAAATAATTCAAATACTCTGGAGCTACAATTAGAATTGTACAGAATTTATCAGCATTCACAACAAAAGATCACAGATCCTGAAATTTTATATAGCAGCAATCAAAAGAACTAGGCCTGCAGCCAAAAAAATTATATCCAACAAAATTATCTATACTATTGAATAAAAAAATGGACATTCAACAAACTTGAAAATTTTCAGGACTTTGTTTCAATGAAACATATAAGAGCCAATATCAAAGATTAATTTTGAGCAAGTTAACATGGAAAAATTGTTTATGTTTTTTACATGGAAATGTATACAAATGTTTAAGATTCACATCAGTAATTGGTTAGCTCAGAAAAAGACTGGATCAGAGTTGAGTATGATCTGACTCTAAAAAGCAAAACCACCTAGAAAAAGGTAAAAATAATAATTATGTTATACAAGTGATGTAAAGAGGAAGAATAGACACAGAGGCATTAGAGTGGGAAGGATGGCTTATAGTTCTGAAAACACACACACATCAGGAATGAGTTCAATAGGCAATACTACATATATATGTATATGTACACACACACACACACACACACACACACACCCCACAAAAGGTATAGCACCCTCCAAAATCTATAAGAAATAAGAGGGATGGATGGGTGGAGGGAGAAGCAAAGGGTGGGGGAAGAAGATAAGGGAGGGATCCCTGGGTGGAGGGAGGTTAAGTAATAGCAAGGCAAGTTATGGAGCAGAATTAAAGCAGAAGAGTTAGCAGGGGTAGGAAAGAAGAGATATATATACAAACATACAACAAGGATCAGGAGTAGAATTTATTAGAAAAAAAAAAGTACAGCCAGTAATCATTGATTTTAGACAAAGTCAAACTTAAAGATTCAATCAAGAGAGAAATCTACATTATATGTCAGCCATACCAATATTGTTTTAGATGCATACTTACATAAGGGTAAATATGGGTATGTGTATATGTGGGTATGTGTATATGTCTAAGTATATATAGATATGTATGCATGTTGCTCTATGTATGTGTATATATAGCTATATATATATGTGTATATATATGTGTGTGTGTGTGTGTGTGTGTGTGTGAACTGATCTGTGGGTGAGTATGAATGTGTATGTGTTATGTGTGTGTGCACGTGCATGTGCATGCATGTGCATGGTGTGGGTATATATATGTATACATAAACGTATTTGTGCTTACCTATAGCTTCCCCCTGCTTGGGGGAAGTAGAGGGAGGATGAAAGGGGAAAAAAAGAATAAAGTAAAAAAAGCACACAACAGAGAACAAAAGAACAACCTACATGGAAGCAAAGATGGACATTCATGAATATAATTTCTTCTACTACTATATATTCTTTCTTGAAATGGAAATTTATTATTATATATTTTGAATCCTCCCTGATGTTCTACTGGGCATATGATAATGTTCTGTTTTATTTTGTTTTTATTTTTCTTTTCTGTTTCTTTTTTCTATTCTTTTTTTCTTATTTAATGAAATAAATATAATTTTTTAAAAAAGAACAGGGTTTGGAGTTGCAAGGCAGAAGGCTATGTAGAATCACAACTAATTGTGATGAGATAAGGAAATCTTGGAATTCATGAACACAGACATGGAAAATTGTTGGGTGATGACTGTCAATGTATGGTACTTTGTACTACTTCTCTGAATTTGTCATATAAAACCTCATGTCACAGTCAAAAAATAAAAGAAAAAAGAAAACCACATCTAACATTATCTATATTCTATTACATTTTTCCTTTGTTAAAGATTTCCTAAGTATATCAATGTGCTTTAAAATAATTTAAAATATTTTGGTTCTCTCACTTAAATTCTGTGGCCTGCCTGTCTCACATCTCTGATTTTAAAAAGTGGAAATGATTCTTTAAAAAAGATCAACAAGATGGTGAAAGGACAAATGCAAAGACAGAACAAAGGAAATGGCAATGTTTGACCTGCTAAAATGGCAGCAGTCTTAAGGAGTTTAAAAAGCAGTCATGTGAAAGAGGGACTAGAAAGGCAAAGAAGAATTTATGGGGCAGGTGTACCTCATCTCCTCATAGAAGTGCTAGATTGATAAATTCAGAGTATAGATCAGTAACATTTCTTTTTTGGACATGGACAACATGTGAAACTGTTTTGCTTGACTTCAAGTGGATTACACTGGTTGCACTTTTCTTTCTTTCTCAATAGGAGCAGAGAATGGAGATAGGAAAAGAGAAGGCAGGTTTTTTGGCAAAATGAAAATGATAAAATTTAATTACAGGCTTTATGTATCAATTAGAGCTGTCCAAAAATGGGCTGGGTTATCCTGAAAGGAAGTGCCTTTGCCCTTCTGGGGAACTCTTCAAGAAGAAAGCTGCATGATCACTTGCTAAGAGAGAGTTATTGAATGGATTCCTGCTTAGGTATGGTTTGGAACTAGAAGGCCTTTGAAGTCCCTTCCAAAATTTAGATTTTATGATTCCTCTCAAAGAAGAACTAAATATTTCAACAACATTATGAGGGAAACAATCTTATCTTCTAAGATGGAGTTCAAATTTAAAGATTTTTCACTGCTATGAAAATTTTTCACTTCAAAAAGGAAAAATAAATTAATGATTTCATTGATGACATTCAGAGATGCAAAAATACAGATTCATTGCTTCATAGGGAAATAGGAACCCTATGTGGGTTAAGAATATTTGATAGTGCCAACCAAAGTTTGCTCTGAGCTATTTCTCAAGCTTCCTAATTTTCCAACACCTGGGTTTTTCCTTTGTAGCAACTAAGCTATTAGAGAGGAGGAACTAAATATATAACAATTTTTCAGACCAACCCTCCTTATTTCTTATCAGCCTAATTTCTAACCAATCATATAATAGAAAAACTGACAGACAGTAAGAAAATAAAAGAGAGCAAAGTATTTGTAATTGCCAAGGTCTTTGTTTTCTTTCACATTCCTGTAATGTCAGCTGCCCTGTAACTTACAGTTAAAAAAGATTTGAAACAATTGTTTGGGAAAAAGTAGTAACAGAGTAACTTAGGGTAAAAAAAAAATAACCAGAATTTTAAAAATATGAACTCTTCCACAATTAGAGAACATTGCTAATGGCAATATATAAAGAGTATTTTTTATTATTGGTAGTACTACTTGATAAAGCCAACATTTCAATTTAGCTTTTTAGACAGTTTTCTTAACATCAACATATTAAGTAGTCAAATGACATTTATTCTGGAGATAGAAATGCTTCTAACATCACATTTCATTTGTAAGAATGCCTGTGAAAATAACACAGTTATTAAAAAAAAATAATGTAAAAGTGTACTGAAAAGAAACTGTACCACATTTGGAATAAAAAATTAGAAAAGTTCAGTTTACCAGCACTCAACAATTTGTTTAAAAAAAAAAAAAAGGAAGATAGATATATATCATATGAAGTCCCTTTGGTTTCTTTGTAGGTTTTATTCCTAAATAGAAACCTGGTGAAAGATTTTAGATTTTGCCCAAGGAAACGATTTGAAATGAGATTCTATTTAGCAGAAAACTAAATTTAAGTGTATGAGTACAGAATGTTAGTAAAATTAAAGAGGACTTTTAATGGTTTGTTACAGAGTATGTTACTTACGTGGCACCGTCACGCCATAATGTTGAGTATCACTGATCAACAACTTTCGTTTTAGTTCATTTAATCCTACTCCCACAGGTCCTGAATGATAATAATGAAAATAATGTCAGACAAATCACCAAAAAATGTTTCCAAGATTAATACTTTCCTAAAGGAACATGATAAACCAAATGAAAAAAAAAAATCCAACTCTTTTTGTGGGTTAAAAGTAACAACTATTTAACTTCTACTTCTTCAAAACAATTGCTTCAAATATTTGTTTCAAATTCACACAGTTCAGTTAGGTCACAATACATTCCCAAATGAATGCTACTCAAGAGAGCTTTGAAAATATTTACATAATTTATCTGCAGTTAATAGTTCATATTTTTTGTTTAACTTAAATTCTAAGCCAAAGAAAGAATGGAAAAAGAGGGGAAAATACTGAATACTGAAGAACAAGTGTTAGGATATTTTAAATGAAATGACCATCTTTTTTGCTCTATTTTAAAATTCTTACTCTGACAAATAAATAGTAGTATAATGTCTGAAGAACAGAAAATGATTATTACATTCTACTAAAATAATCTAGACAATTCTAGATAATTTTCTCTAATGGAAAAACCATAATCACATAGAAGTAAAGAGAGACACAACCTAATATTTCCAACATCTATATTCTATCCTGTAATTTTATCATCTAGGGAACCCTCAAACAGGAGGTTTTCTGAATTTGTCTTTAGTTAATTTTGTTGTCACCACTTAAGGGATTTCCTCTTTAGATCTTATTCTTGAGACTTTACTCCATATCTCCACATGGCTGTTCTATAATCTTCCTCCACTGTGACTCACCCACTGAATTCCACAAAGATGTATTAAGAACTTAGTACATTCAAGGCACACACTACTTGCAGTTGGCTTTTTGTCATTCAGAATACAAAAATACTCAACTGTATATGTGTGTGTGCCTATGTTGTGTGTGTATACACATACATATATATGGAGAGATAGAGAGAGAGACAGAGATACAGAGAGAGACAGGCAACTCTTCAATCCAATTTACTAAGAGGTTAACTAAGAGATTACTAAGCTCTCCTAGATCCTTATGACACATTAAGGCTGTTCTGATATCCAGATACATGATTCTTCTGTTTTCCCTCCTGCCAAATCTGAAACTGGATTGCCTCATGATCTCCTGATACTCCCAAAGCCATTATTCTTCCCCTGGAATTCTGTGTCCAAAAATCTTTAAAATTCTTTTTTGTTTTTTATTCAGGTTCTACTTGAGGTTGGTTCCCTAAGTAGTTACCCTGCCAGTCTTTTCTTAGATTAATTTATAATAATAATAGTGATGATTGACATTTATATATTACTTTAAAGTTTTCAGAATATCGCTATAATCCTATAATGTAGACCTATATTATTGTTACCATTTCATAGATGAGAAAACAGACTCAGAAGTTAATCTTGAGTGATTTCTCTCTCCTTCCTTTTTCCTGAGTATGATGCTCCTCTGTCATGCAATTGGAGGTGAAATGGAAATGGAAACAATGGATTTAGTTTCAGAATACAGGATTTGAATCTCTGTTCCACTATTTATTAGTGGGAAACTGTTAAAAAGTCATTTAGCTTCTCTCAACCCTAACTTCTTAATCTAGACAAGTAAGGTACTAATTATCATATAACTTTTGGACTGCTTGTGAAAATGCAATGAAATAATGCAAGAAAGGGCTTTCAAAACTGTCCAGCACTTATAAGATAAGATATTATTATTAACACTGTTTTTTCCCCTCTTGGTGTTTTTCTCCTGGACCCCCCCTTGTCTATATTCTGTTAGTCAACAAATAAACATTTATTAATAACAACATCACTACTAGGCATGAATCCCAAAAAGAGATTTTTTTTAAAAGGAAAAGGACCTATATATTAAAAAATAGCGGTTAACAGCTCTTTTCTCAAAGCAAAGAACTGGAAATTGAGGGAATGTCCATCAATTGGGGAATGGTTGAACAAATTGTGGTATGTGATTATGATGGAATATTGTTGTTCTAAAAGAAATGAACACAATGCTCTCAGAAAACCTGGAAAGTCCTCAGTGGACTTAAGCAAAGTGAAATGTATTGTGTACAAAATAATAGCAATGTTGTTGAACTGATCAGCTGTGAATGACTTTGCTTTTCTCAGCAGTACTCTGAAGGACTTCTGATGAAAAATGCTATTCATACCCAGAGAAAGAAATGATTGTGTCTGAGTACAGATTGAAACATGCTTTAAAAAAAAAAACAAAAACAAAACACACCTTTATTTTTCTGGAGTGTTTTTTTGATTTTGTTTTGTTTTTTTTGTTTTTGGGAAGGGGGTGGGAAAGAGTTGTTTTTTCACAACATAACTTTTATGGAAATGTTTTATATAACTTCACAAGTACCTTCTCAATGGGAGAGGGGTAAGGAGAAAGAGAATCTGGAACTCAAAGTTTTAAAAACAAATGTAAAAACTTTTTTTACATATATCTGGGGAAAAAATTTTAAAATAATTAAAAAAAAATTTATAAACATTAAGTACCCACTACATGCCAGGCACTATGCTAAGCAATGGAATATTGTTAATGTAATAATAATAAAAATAAGATATTATTATTTAATACCATTCTTTATATATGATTCACTATCCCAAATTCTAATTCTTTGCAGACTCTAGATAAAGATATTACCTACACAATTGTGGAATCTAAGATTGCTCCAAAAAACCTATTTTTCCCCTCGGTATTCATAGCTGGAGTTGCTATTTCTGACATGAAGTTCCTGTATTCTTTCGTACTTTATGCAAAAAGTTGATTGATATTTGATCATTTTCTTAGAACTAGTTCATAGAAAGGGATCTTTAGCAGTCAGCTGACCAATCACCTTGTTTTACAAATGAGAAAACTAAGGCTCAGAGAGGTGAAGTGAGTAGTAGCCCATGGTCACACAACTAGTTAAATATCCGAGGTACTCTTCCTGACTCCATGTTCAGCATTCTATCCACTATAGTGGATTCACTCAATCATTTTATCTTGTGCTTCTGTACACATTAATGTAAACTGCTCTGCTATTTGGGGGAGAGTGGAGAAAATGGTACTAAGACCAGGCCAATTTTGCTAATCTTATTGGCTATTGTTAGTGAGCTTTAGAAGTGCCTCTGTGGACAAGACCTAAAGTTGAGTAAATATTTTTAGGCATTTATATTGGAATAAAAGTACATATAGTAAATGTATACTCCTTCCCCTAAAGTCAGTCAGCTGATCAATAAATATTTATTAAACATCTACTATGTGGTAGCAACTACTCAACTCCTGGGGATGTAAAGAATGGTAAAAGACAGTCCTTGTCTTCGAGGAGTTCACAGTCTAATGGGGAAATGACATGTGAACAACTGTGTACAAGTAAGTTCTATGTAGGATAAATAGAAAAAGACTAACAGAGAGAAGGCATTAGAATTAAAAAGAAATGGAAAAGGCTTCCTACAGAACATGAGATTTTAGCTGGGATTGTAGACTAAAAAAAAGAGCCCTAAAATTGTTAGCATTTTAAACTCCCAACTAAAACCTGTTCATTCAAATATAATTTGTCTAGAATATAAAATGTTAGAAAATTATAAAAATAACTTTTGGAGGACTGTGTGTTGGCAATCATAAAAAATACAGATTTGTCACACAGTCTAACTTTAATAAGAAAATTGCAATTTCTAAGCTTGATGTTAAGATGATAGGAGATAAGACTTTCTTAGATATAAGAAATATCAGTAATTTGGAGATTTCATCTCACAGATGGGTGGAAAATTAGGGTGGAAAAAAAGGAAAATGATAATTGTTGAAGGAGCTGTGGGAAAATGGACACAATGATGTATTTCTGATGACTTGGGAATGGGTTATAACCATTACAAAGAGCAATTTAAAAGTATGCACAAATATTTTATTTTAAAAGGCATACTATTGGATTCAGCTATATTACTATGAGGCCCATACCCAAAAGAGATCAAAGGAGACAGTCCTTTATGTACAAAAATATATGATGCTCATCAAGTGAAGAATAGCTGAATAATGACATAAGAATGTGACTGAATACTTTTGTATTATAAGAAACGAAAAAATAGTTTCAAAAAAGATACAAAAAGTAAAACAAATTAATGCAGAGTGAATGAACTAGAACTAGAAGAACAATAACATAAATATTATAAAATATTATAAAAGTGAACAATTTTGAGGACTGTTATAAAATAATGAAGAATGAAATGTGCAGAACCAGGAGAATAACATATAGTAATAACAAACCTGCATGTACAACTTTGAAAGTTGTAAGAACTATGATCAATATAATGATCCATTGTGATTGCGGAGTAGCAATGATGAAGCACGCTATCCATTACAGAGAGATGATTGATTCAGAGTATTAATGACACACACACATGTATGCATGCATTCACACTGTATCACTCTGCATGTACCTTTGGAGAAATTTGTCTTGCTTAGCTATGCACATTTGTTACAACAATTTGTTTTTCTTTTCTTTTTTTTCCTCCAGTGAAGTGTCGGTAGGAAAGAAAATGGGTTTCTGTTGATTTAAAAAAATAGAGAGGGGAGGGTACTACAAAAGTGAAATGTTGCATGCATTTTTATGTGAGGTCATTTTATTTTTAATTTTACTTATGTTTTACTTTAATATAAGAGACCTCTCAAAACAAAAATAAGCCATAAAAATTTGTGATATAAAACAAAACACTTCATTACTGCTTTTAAAATGTGTGTGTGTGTGTGTGTGTGTGTGTGTGTGTGTGTGTGTGTGTCACTCTCAAAAGGGAAGAAGCATTTCCAGACCAGACTTAAGGTAAAAGGAGCCATATCAAGTGATATAAGTTATGTTCAATATCTGTAATATTTTATAATTTTCAATATTATAAAAAGCCTATGAAATAAGTGAGTATATACTGTCTGATAAAATAAACCAGGTATTTATAAAAGTGCATATTAGCATCATAGGGGGAGGCTTTAGAAATCTTCTATTCTAAATCCCTAATATTACAGATACTAAGCACTATGCAAAGTATTGAGAGATGATTACCACCAGACAATAGTCCCAACCTGGGTAATCACTCCAGCAATTTGGTGAGGAAAATGACTTATGAGAAACAAAAGATAATATATTGTTAATGTGCCTTGATTAACATGGTGCTCTAACCAAATCAGCTGTTTACTAAGATAGACATTGACAATTGACTTAATATATATTGTTTCAAGTTAGAGGAACATAATATAGTTTACCTCTCAGACCTGTGGAGATAGAATAAATTTATGTCCAAAGAAGAACTGGAACTCTTAATTGAAAACCAGATAGATAACTTTGACTATATTAAGTTAAAAAGTTTTTGTACAAACAAAATCAATGCAGACAAGATTAGGAGGGAAGCAATAAATTGGGAAATCATCTTTACATTTAAGGGTTCTGATAAAGGTCTCATCTCTAAAATATATAGAGAATTGTCTCATATTTATAAAAATTCAAGCCATTCTCCAATCAATAAATGGTCAAAGGATATGAACAGACAATTTTCAGAGGATGAAATTAAAACTATTTATAGTCATATGAAAAGGTGCTCCAAATCACTATTGATCAGAGAAATGCAAATCAAGACAACCCTGAGATACCACTTCACACCTGTCAGATTGGCTAAAATGACAGGAAAAGTTAATGATGAATGTTGGAGGGGTTGTGGGAGGGCTGGGACACTGATGCATTGTTGGTGAAGCTGTGAACGGATACAGCCATTCTGGAGAACAATTTGGAGCTATGCTCAAAAAGTTATCAAACTGTGCATACCCTTTGACCCAGCAGCATTTCTATTGGGCTTATATCCCAAAGAAATCATAAAGGAAGGAAAAGGCCCCACATGTGCAAGAATGTTTGTGGCAGCCCTTTTTGTAGTGGCTAGAAACTGGAAATTGAATAGATGCCCTTCAATTGGAGAATGGCTGAATAAATTATGGTATATGAAT
>JAJPUD010000390.1:458107-519528 GCA_023553655.1 Myrmecobius fasciatus | reverse complement strand
GATGTTTGCTTACATTGTGTTTCCTTTCTCTGATATATCGTTTGTGTAGATAAGATTTTTCTTGCACAACAATGATAAGTTTGGAAATATGTATACATATATTCGATTTGCCAATATTTTAACATAATTAACATGTAGTGGATATCCTGCCATCTAGGGGAGGGGTGGGGAGTTGGGGGGAAAAATTTGTAACGGAAAGCTATGTAAGGGTTATTGTTGAAGAATTACCCACACATATGTTATGCAAATAAAATAAAATTAAAATATATATATATATATTGTTTCAAATAGAGCTACTAGTTCTATGTTAAAGAAAACAAAATTTACAACTTATTTTCTAAATCAGGAGATGCCCTGTTTATACTATAATTTTAAAGTAACATTGTCTAAATGTCACCTATTCTCAATCTTTGACAGCAATACTTTAAAAAATTTCATATTCATTTTATTTCAGAGGCAAGATTGAATCTCTTAACTAAGATATTATCTTCAAATTACATTTTAAATAAAACATTCTGTAATCATTAAATATATTAGTCATTAATGTATGTGAATTTCCTTTTTTTTTTTTTTTTGGTATTCCCACTGCTCAGCATAGAGCCTGATGTATAGTTTGTTGTGTAATAAATGCTTAATGACACTTTATACCTTCTATATTCATATTCAAACTAAGTCAATAGTTATCAAAGGATTATCCTATGTAAAAGAGGCATAAATAAATCCCCAATTCATGATTCATGAGTTTAACTTTCATCCTTGCCCCAGACTAACTAGACTTTACTTTTCTAGCCATTTCATCCTCTCTATCATCCTTCTTCCCCTCCAACCTCCCTCCCTCTCTAGCTCTCTTTGTGTATGTGTGTGTGTGTGTCTGTTTCTCTTGTTTATGCTACATCCATTGCAATGTTCAAATTAGCTTTATATTTCTCAAATGATTAAATTCTCATCAATTCTCTTAGAAAATTACTATATTTTCTAATAAATTTCACTCTCAGAAATGTCTCTCAATATTAATGCACATTTTCTTTTCCTTCATTTTGTTCTGTAACTTCTAGCTATAGCCACTTGGGCAACATTAAATACATTCTTTGATTTTTTGGTGTTTAGTCCTTTCAGATATTTGTGGATGGCTATCGTATTTCTGTACTAGCTGTCACCTTGCCAAGTTCTACATATTTAGTTCTTTCAAGCTTTCTCATAAGTTGGTCCCTCTGGGCTCTTAATCATTCTTATAGCTCTGGTCTGAATACTCTCCAGTTTGTCTACATCTTACTACTGGGAAGGTGCTTAGATCTGAACACAATGTTTTTTTGCAATATAAGAATTATATGTTAAACTCTACCTTTTAACAGTCTATGAATTAATCCACTAGCACATATGCACTTATTAAAAGTACATAACAATCTTCCCAGCTTAAATCTACTGAGAAATGCATGTCATTTGGACAATTAATTAAAAATGAGTTTTTCATTTTTCATTTTTATCCTTTTGATCAATGATCCTTGAAAGAAATACATCTCTTATTTTATATGTCTAAAATTAGACTCTTAGAAGTACAGTACATTTAAGTCATCAATAAAAATAAAATGGGAAAAGTTTGATTTTGTAATTTTCATCTAAGAAATTATTGTCATAAAACATCTAAAATTAGATTCTTTTAGTGTACATATTTTCATTCTAAATGAAAAATGAACATTTTAGTTCTATTTATACCTACACTTTCAGTCCCCCCTTTCAACTAGGGGAAGGGCTGCAAAGTGGTAGTGGTGGAGGAGTGCCTCTGGCATAAATGGCAATCTTTTTTTTCAAACCAAAAAGAACTCTGCTGTCTGTCATCTTTATTGCCTCATTTTTTACACTGTCCTGAAATAAATACGAGAACTACAGTGTTTTGATTGCTTCATTTCCAATTTTTTTTCCTTTTTTTATCCTGAAAATATGTAACTGCTTATGCTTTGTGACAATACTTAATTATCACTGGCAATACAAGTATATTTTACTAGTATTTTATTACTATATATTTCCTGAAAGTAATGCAAAATTTATAAGCCTGAGTGTTCTATTTTCCCCAAAATGTGGCCAAGAAAGGTGTGAATATTTTTCTGATAATTAAATTCTTGGCCATTCACATTTAAAAACAAAAAGGGAATAAAAGGGTGGGAAACTTCCCTAAGACCAATACCTAGCTTAGCAATGTGAGTTGTCAGAATTTTGAAACTAATTTGATGAAAGTTTTGCTTTTAACATTAACTTAAAATTTTTTCAACAGTGATACATTGCTATTTGTGAGAATAGTTTAAGTCATTTATCATTATTAAAATTCTAATAAAAACCTTTATTTTTAAAAGGATTATAAGGAAATTGACATAGAAAATTATTATTTGTAAAGAAAAAGCATAGACACATACATTTCTCTCAAGGCTGAACCAAGTAAAATAATTCCAGGCTATTTAATTTTTCAAATTTTTTTCACATTTTTTCAAAATTTTTCACATTTAGTGAGGTCTCATTTTTAAAACAACCTAATGTGTAATATCCTGATTATGAATAGAAAACATGCTATATGATTATAATCTGGAAAAAAATAAAAGAGCATCTAAAAGATATTGCTGAAGCAGTACTGTGGATCACAAGACCAGAACCATACTTCTTATGTCACTTTCATTATAATACTAATGACAAACTTTTTTAGGTGGGAATAATTTTGAAAACTTTCCCCTAATATTAAATAGTATATCACAGTATAACATATGAAACACTTCTATTTTTACTCACTATCTATCTTTATGCTTCCTGGAACTAATATTAATGTATCCTGAGCACAAGAGGATGAATGCTACTACTGGCACACTTGCAGCTTTTAACATGTGCTCACTTCCACTGTACCTGTGTTGCTTAACACTGCTAGTTTTTCCACATTTCACCCAAGACATTTTTATGGTATTGGCCAGACTTAAGCTTCTCTTAATATCCACAGAAAAACATCAGAATTACTGAAGTCTGCAATAAATTTCTGAACTGCTTTTGTTACTGAAAAAGCACACTTTCTTCATCTGATTTATTGCAAACCAAATCAAATGAAATCTCTAGGTATTCTGCAGATCAGACAGATGTAATCTGTTATAAAAAGTCTACTTATCACACTAAGACTGCTCTATTTGTTGATATAGGTGTAAAATTAATTCAACCATGTTATTACATGTATTTGACCCCGAATCATACAATGATCACATTAGTGGGTGGCTGAAATTTAGCATTAGAGAAAGATAAATCTGTTTATTAAACTAAATTTTAAAGTGCTTTGGATTCAAACTATATAAAAACACAGCAACTTAACAGTTCATAACAAATCCTGATAAAGAGTCAGATTTCCCTTACTCTGCTACTTTTATAATAGAGGAAATACTGTGCTAATGAAGCATCAAATTATATATTAAGGTAAAGTAAAAAAAAAAAATGAAAAGGAGATTGCTGAAAGAACTAAGTTCTTTCATAGTCGCTATTTAGAGTAAATTTACAGTATATGTGTTTCTCCTGGATAAAAAGACTCCTAAGCCACATCTGACGTCTGTTTCAGAGCACCGATGGGCAAAATTTGGATCAATGTAAAAGCAAATTTGGATCAGGATAAAATGATAAATTGATAAAAAATGATAAAATGATAAAAGGTCTATTAATTAGTAAGAAGGCACTTCATAACTAGGAAAGTGCAGGACAGACTGCTGGGTTGAAATCAGAAAGAGGCCAGTTCTTGTCTCTCTTACACTTCCTACCTGCGTAACCTTTGGTCAAGTCTCTCACCTTTTGACCTGTGAATCTGTAAAATGAAAATAATACCAATAATGATGTTATGAGACTTAAATGAGATAACACACAAAAAGTACTCTATCAATGCCAGTTTTCCATGAAATAAGAGAATGAATGAAAAAAAGGGATTAAGAAAGTATACCTTGATGGAGAAATTCCAGGAACTAGAAGATGGATGGTCATTTATGGAACAGCCAGGAGACCATTTGCATAGCACTTTAAGGTTTGCAGTGAGCCTTACAAATATTATCTCATTTTATCTTCACAACAACCATGAAAAATAGGTGCTATTATTATTCCCATTTACAGGTGAAGAAACTGAGGCAGATTATTTGCTCAGGGTTACAGCTAACTAAATGTTTGAGATTAGATTTGAACTCAGGTCTTCCTTGATTCTACCTTATCTCTACTTGGCTGCCAAGGTAGAAAGGAACAGGAGTCCAATTCTTCTGACCCTTAATCCAGGGCTCTTTCCACTATATCCCATCTATCTACTTGAACTTTATTAGAGACAGGAGTATGCTGGTAAATGTTTAACTACCAGATCTCTGAAGAAAGGCATGTGGGACACAATTTTAATTTTATACTATATTATTATCATTTTCTCCATCACTTTCTTAAGTTTAAGCAATCAACAAAACAATAAATCAAGCTCTGCTTTATAGCATTTGCCATTTGATAATCAGTTCTCAAAAGCCAGAATGGGGAACTCCAGAGAAGTCATTTCTCTTGCTCATCTTTTGCCTCTGCCTCCTTCTTCCTACAATTTCTCTCCTTTCCTCATGGGAAATGTTGCAGGGGTATCTGGAGATTTTTATTAAATTTTGGTTATTTTTTTTTTTACTTTGGAAGAAAAAAAAAAGCACGTCTAGAAATGCTATAGCCTAGGATCATTTGAGAATATAGGTCAACTAACTTGTCAAAAGAGGATGCTTATTGTCCTTTGTCTTAAAATGCTGCTGTAGTAAGACTGGAAAGCAGCTCAGTATGACCTGCTGCATTCCACAAAGTCATTTTCTTTGCTGTTAATAAATGGAAGCTGTGATACAAAAAAAAAGTATACCTTGATAATTCTTACTGAGTTTGTATATTTAACATTTCTCTTGATCACAAAAATGAGGGATGGCCCAGATGCTGCCATGAATGGAGTCAGCCACAAGGAGACCTAATCCTGCCTCAGTCACTTACTGTAATCAGCAACATGACCCGGGGTGAAATACTTCATCTATCTCAGCCTCAATTTATTATCACAAAATGATAATATTTGTACCTATCATATAGGGTCATTGTGAAGACCAAAAGAGATCATGTGGGTAAAGCACTTGATGAGCTTGAACGTGCTTTACCTGAGGCTATGATGGAGTGGTCTCCACCCTCAAGAAGCTCACCATCTAATCCAGGGAATCTGTGTATGTGAAGTCACAGTGAAGTTGAGTGCAGCCACAGGAAGCCAATTGTACTGATCTGATTACAGTTCTCAGTAAGGAGGATGGCTGGGGTGGCGAGCCAGGTGGGGTGTGAAGCCGGCCTAGGTGTGTAAAGTGCACCACTCTTCTGGGATCACATCTTTCTTTTAGCTGGAAGCTTAATTTGACTAATACTTTTTCTTGTAGTTCTTTTTATTAAATTGTAGTTTTTAAGTTGAAAGGTGGCAAGGTATAGTAGATGGGCAGCCAGCAGGTTCAAGTCCTGTGTCTGACATCCTGGCTGTGTGACCCTGGGTAAATCACCTGCCTTTTTTCCAGGGAATTCTCTCAGACTGTACACTGCAAACAAGGTGCTAATCTGGATAGGTAGAAAATCACAGCTAGCCTCCATTGTTATCCTTACCTGTAGTTTTTATTAAATCACATGGAAGAACAAATGTTCTTATAAATGTGTATTTACTTAAACTACTTTTAAAAAACAATTTTCACATAGCATATAGTCATAAAATGCAAGTGAAATGAGGGCAGAAAATTATTTCATGTTCAAGCAAAAATTTTTTAAATATACTGAAAGATTTATTATTTTTCTTTACATGACTTGTAACTTAATAGAATAAGTCACAATTTTTCTCAAAACCCACAAAATGAATTTTAGGTCTATTATTTATCAACTTTAGCAATAAAAATTATAGTATATTACTGGTGTTTTTATTTTTACAGAAAATTTTTGTTCAAGGTATGATTGGTATTTCAATTTTTAAAGAATGCCAACTATTACTAAAGGAAAAAAAAACTCAACTGAGACACGAAATATCCAAAATAATTCTATGATAATATTGTTTAAAATGTACATCTTAACAAAGAAGGAAATTTCACTGAAACTCTCATGGGACAATATCTATGTGGCAAGAGTATTATTAATTTTTTAAATTTTTGCATTGTTTGGAACAAGACATTCCCAAAACCATGGGAAAATTAAGTAATTCTAATGAAAGTTTAAGGTTCTCCATTGTCTTATTTTTCTCCAAGCTAATATACTCACTTTATTTTTATTTCTTAGACATTAAACTGAGCTGTAAAAAACTATGTGTGTGTATGTGTGTATATATATATAATATATATATGTACGTATGTATGTATATATGATGAAGACAAATGATACTGTTTTCTATTTGTTCAATAGTATTTTTTCCAAGATTTTATTTTCAAGACATTTACATTTTATTAGATGTAATATCAATTATCATCTTTATTATAAGCCATGAAAATAAATGGCCATAGAGCAATTACATTCCAAGGAAGGGAGCCATTTGGGGGGAGTATCTTCATTATGCCAGTGTGCCCAAGGTAGGAGTTTATTTAAAGTTTTGCTGAATGGACAAAGTTCACCAATTTCACAATAACTCACAGAAACCAAATAGGAACTGCTAATTGAACTAGAAACAATGTAAGATTTTATGCCATTGTCTTCAGTACCTTATTACTAATAAATACGACTTGCTCCTGTAAATAAGTGCTATATATCTAATCCAACTTTTGAATTTCTTTCTATTTTACTAAGTTGTAAATCTGAATAGTAAGAATACAAATGCTGATACTTTGAAAGTGAAAATCCTCTTTTCTTCATTAGACAAAGCATATCTATACTAGATACAAGTAGACAAAAAAATTGGAGCCTTATAGATTTATTATTATATTTATATATTATAAAAGCAATGAATCAAAAAATCAGAATCATATCTAATATATTTCAAATAAACTCTATATGTGGAAAAAACTTTATGAGCACTGGTACAACAGAAGAAAGCAAATATATGTAATTTTAAAAGACAGATTTATAAAACAAGTCCAGGTGTCACTGGATTAGAATGTATAATATAATACTCTGCAGAATACCTGAAATGGAATGAGAAACATTCTAATCATCACCCTCTGACAGTCTGGGGCTGACATTTCCAAGTTTTACATTTGCACAGGACATTCCAGATTTAGGGAGTGTTTTAAATCCTTTAGCTCATAGGTTAGCAACAAATTTGCTTTACTTTTCAATTTTTCAATATTATTTTGCATCCTATAAATTCAAAATAAGCAGATGTTGTTAGCTGTATAAGTGAGATTATCAATCTTGGAGTTACTAATTACAAATAAAATAGGATGAGAGACTATTTTTTTCTACTGAGATCACTAATGTCAATGTAGAGACATTCAAAGGCTCTCTACAACAGTGGTTTCAAACTCAAATAGAACATAAGTATCCCTGATGGCACATATTGACTTAAAAAAAATCACAAATTAACATTTCCTACATTCTATTGCACTTTGGGGGAAGGAGGGCAGGGAGGATTAAATATTTCCCAATTACATTTTAATGTGGTTCTGGCCAGATTCAAGAGTATTTTGGACGCTGTCATAGTCTTCACATTTGACATTCACATTTCACAATTAGGACCATCATAAACTTTCTCATTTTATTATTTATTTCCTCATGCTATATGCTGTAACTAGACAGTATTTTGTCTCTTCACCATAAATAATACTCATGCCTCTGCTTAATTTTTTTTTTTTTTGGTAACTTAAGAAATCTTCCCTCCACATCTCTGTCTACTGGATTTCTATCTATTGGTTAAAAACCAATTAATATTTAACTTCCTTTAGGAAGATAAAAGGTGACAAATAGGGACAGCTAGGTGGCTCAGTGGATAGAGCACCAGCCCTGAAGTCAGGAGGACGTGAGTTGAAATCTGACCTCAGACACTTAACACTTCCTAGCTGTGTGACCCTGGGCAAGTAACTTAACCCCAATTATCTCAGAAAAAAAAAAAAAAAAAAGGTGACAAATATATTTTAGTCACAGAATTCATAGAGACTACCTATAAGACATAGAAAGATTTTAAAGGTATTAGGAGCTCTGTACTTCCAGGAACTTTGTGTCTAGTTTTCACATGGTTTATATTTATTAAGCAGACTTCTTTCCTCCTCCCTGCCCCCACAGCCTTCTACCCTAGCTTTCTATCCTTTATTCTCAGAACTATCATCAAAACATCTCCAATAAGTGTTAGCTACCTCTATTAAAAAAAAAGGCATATGCAATCCAGTGCCAATGTGTTTTTATTCCTTTCCTGATGGCCCTCCTGACTCCCCCAGACTTTTTTCTCCCATGTACCCATATCTTCACCCTAGAAGCTCACTCTACCTCACACACTGGAAGTGCCCTCTCTGCCCCTGTGGTTTCTCCCTCTTAGGGGCTAGTTCTTCCCAGAACCTTCATTTTAAGTGGAGGCCCAGGCCAGTCACGTCCTCTCCAGGCTATATTGCTCATTTTCTCAGTCTTTCTCTATAAGTTTCCCCTAGTTTTCTGTTCCCTTTTATGTGGTATCTTCTTTCATCAGAATGCAAGTTCATAGGATCAATTAATCAATCAATACGTATGAAGTACCCATGTGTCAAGCACTATGCTAAGTGCTGGGGATATAAAAAGAAGGAAAAGACAGTCCCTACCCTCAAGGAATCTATAGTCAAATAATTTATTTATTTTTTTGCTGAAGCAATTGAGATTAAGTGATTTGCCCAGGGTCACACAGGCAGGAAATGTCTGAGGCCAGATCTGAATTCAGGTCCTCCTGACTTCAAGGCAGATATTCTACCCACTGTACCAACTAGCTGTCCTGAGCCTATAGTCAAATGAGGGAGATAACATACAAATATATACAAAGCAAGCTCTAAACAATACAGGTAGGAAATTTAAAAAGGAAAAGCACTGGAAGGAAGATGGGTTAGGGAAGGCTTCTTGTAGAAATTTTAAATGTGGCTTAATTAAAGAAAGTTAGGGAGGTCAGTAGTTGGAGTAGAGGAAGGCAACATGCCAGGTTTGGGAGATGACCAAAGGCCAGTGTCACAAGATCCAGGAGTATGTGAAGGAAGACTAGAAAGCTAGGAAGGGGATTTGAACACCAAACAGAGCATTCTGTATTGGATCCTAGGGGTGATAAGAAGTTGGTAAATTAAGGGGCAAAAAAAAAGGGGAGGATGACCTGACCAGACCTACACTTTGGGAAAGTCACTTCTGTGGCTGAATGGAGAATGGATTGGAACTGGGAAAGGCTCAAAGCTGGCAAATCCACCAGTAGCTACTGCACATGAGGGGATGAGATCCTGGGGGGAAGGGGAGGGGATGATGAGTGTATCAGAGGAGAGAGAGGGATGAATTTGAGATGTTGCAGAGGGGAGACTGATAATAGCTTCAATATTGGGGGGGGGAAAGAGGGTGGGGGGGGGGGAGAAGAGAGATAATGCTGAGAATGAAAATCCAGGATGTCTCCCAGGTTGTGAGCCAAAGACAGTAGGAGGACGGTGTAATCCTCTGCAGTAATGGGGAAGGTGGGTGGTGGGAGGGTTTGTGTAGGACATATTATATTTTGGTTGTATGCTAGACATCCAGTTTGAGAAATCTGAGAGACAGCTGGACGTGGGAGACTGGAGGTCAGCAGAGATTGGGCAACAAAGGTGGATTGCAAAGCCAGCTTGTTTTTGTATTCGCAACCTTAGCACAATACCTGAAACCAGATAACTGCTTAATAAATATTTATTAACTTCTTTTAACAATATTTTGATGGAGAGAAGGGATTGTTAACTATTTAAAGACTGGCACACTAACTAGCCCTACTAGCACACCTGTGAATTTGTCCAAATATCTAGGAAAATAATTTAAAGTTATAAACTCCCCTAACTCATTAAACTCTACTAGCTTTTGACTTAGTGATAACAACACTAAGCATATTCCCCAAGCTGATCAAAGATATAGGGGAAAGGTTCTATGTATATGAAAATATATTTAACAACATCTATCATAGTAGAAAAATCTGGAAGGAAAATGAATGCCCACAGATGAGAGAAAAGTTGAACAAATTGTCATGTATCTCTTAATGTTACTGGACTGCAAAATGGTGATTATAAAAAGTGTTGAAAAATTTGGGAAGATGAACTCCTAAAGGAAAAAGTAAGCAAGGTTCATTTACAACAGTGAGTTCAATAATGTAAAAGAAAATCACCAAAAGACTTCAGGACAAGAGCATGGCAGTGACATGTCCATCCACCTCTCAGAAGAAAAGTGGTTGCACCACAAATATGGGACAGGGCCATGTGTTTTCAGATACAGTCAATGTGTTGTTTTATTTTTCTTGACTGTACTAAGTCATTACTAGGGAAGTTTCTACTAGGATGGTAAGAAGAAATTAATTGGGAAAAGACAGTATTATTTTTAAAGTATCAATAAAATATTTTTAAAAAGTTGGAAGTAACAACAATAAAAGAATCTGTGAAACTTTTTAAAAGGAACATATCCTTTGTTATAAGGTTGAAAAAACATAATGTATACTTTGCAACATATCAAAAATACAAAATAACCAATACTTTTCCAACACCTAGGGAAACCCAAACCAAATAGATTTGTGTGTGTGTGTGTGTGTGTGTGTGTGAAAAGAAAAATGAAAAACAAGAAGTTTATGCTTATAAGTATGTAAGCTGCTTGTGGTCAGGAATCATTCTTTATTTTTGTCTTCCCATGCTCAATTTTTAGAAGAGTATCTAATTAACCACGGGTGCTTAATAAATAAATGCTTATTCAGTTTAGTTCTTATTTCCTCAGAATTAGACAAAAACAAACTTACCAACCAAAACAACTAGTCTGTATTTCTCATTATTTTGTCGCCTATATGGTGAAACTTCTTCATAAGTTGGGACATCTGCTGTATCATACTGATCACTCTTCTTGCATTCGTACATAGACTTGTTTGTCTTCTTATCTTTTCTACTAAGACGGAAGCTTCTTCTAAATCCAGCTGGAATTTCAAAAAATTATTTGTATTTAAAGGCATAAAAAAAACTTTACATCCTGGAAAGAACCAATTACTACATTGTTACAAATGTGTTTGATATGTAATAGCAACATTTTAAATAATTTCATCCAAATGATGCTTTGGAAAAAATTCATACTTCATTTATTTATACAGTTTACATAAATACTCTAATATTATATTAGTCCTTAGCCACAGAATATCTTTTTCAGTAAATCAATACACAACAATGAACTAAAATAAGTTAAGAATACTTTACTAAGTATATTAGTCTAACCATTCACAGCTCTGATGTTGAATACATCTAATGAAAAAAAAGTTATACGTAAAGAAAGGGACTTCAAATATTAACAAGAATATAACCTCTTTTCCATATATCCTAGATTACTTTATAGTATGCATACAATAGTAATAACATTATTGTGGAATAGATATAATGGATAACTTCACAGAGAAAAGAATAGAGACAGGCAAGCTGAAGTCATAGAATGTGCTGACAGCTGAAAGAAACCAAAGTTAAACAAGTCTAGTGAGCATTTAAAATCATTTTAGACAGTTTAGATAGTTTAGACTCTTTAAAGTACCCAAGAAAAAATTATTTTAAAAGGACTTTACATCTACCAGAGTATGAACATAATAGAAACTTTATGATGATATTTACTAAATCAAAATGATGTAGAGAATAGAGTGCTGAACTTATAGGCAAGAAGACTTGCCTCAGATACTTGCTACCTTTGTGATCCTGATAAGGCAATAAACCTATTGCAACTTCAATGACCTGATCTGTAGAATGGAAAAAATAGTAGTACATGACTCAAAGGGTTGTAAGGATAGGATGAGATGATAACATGGAAAGGGCTTTTCAAATTTTAAAGTTTCATAAAAACAAATTAGATATCAGTTCAACTTTAGAACATATGAAAATTTTTTTCTTGGAATTAATGTTACTATACTTATCCTTTTTGATTTTTCTTTTTTGAATACAAGCATATCTAACAGCAAAATTGAAGAATGTTTTATTGGTTGGTATGAATTTAAATTTAAATGAAGGTGGGCAGCTAGGTTGTGGAGTGAATAGAGGACTGACCCTGGAGTCAGAGGGATCTAACTTCAAATCTAACCTCAGACACTTGACACTGGCTGTGCAATCCTGAGCAAGTCATTTAACCCCAAATGCCTTGCCAAAAAAGAAAAAAAAAATTTATGAAGAGAGGAGGATAATGCAATATCATGTCAAAGTCATTAGCGAGGACTCAAAGCAAAGGAAGCTTTATGTGTATTCTTAATTATTAATGATTAAAAGCAAAAGTCACAGAACCTGAATTACAATCTAATACATTCAAACAGAATAATTAAAATAAATACAAGGAAAAAAAAAGACCAAATTCATTCAAAAATGGCACAATGGTTTTAATTCTGCATCACAAGGAGTCATTTTAGATTCCATGGAGACAATCAGCTGACTTGGGATAAAGATTTATTTGTAAAACAATCTCAAAGGAAATCTTTTGAAGACAGGGATCTCAGTTTGGTAAAGTGATTCAGGAAAACAGTTTTAGCAACACAGATGTTTGGGAAGACATCATAGAACTGGATTGGAAGTGGCAAGATAGAAAGTTTTTCTGTATACCAACTTTACCTCTTTGAGAAAATGCAGAGTAGCTTACAAAATAAGAGAAAATCAATGTGGAGTTTGATGGGAAAAATATACTGGAAAAAGGAAAAAAAAATGATTGTCGGACAAAGGCATTCTAAAACAAAAGGCAGGATGGCAAAAAGGGAAAGTATTAAAAGGCAGGTTTCGCATTTTGGAGTGAGTGAAAATACTTTGGATATAAAGGAATGAGTTGCTGGAGATGTAGATGGATATATGAAAGGACAGTGATAATATGGACAAAAGATATGAAATCATATAAAGAAAGAAAATGGGAAGAAAAATGAAAAGTATAAATTCAAACTTCCCTTATCTAAAGTTATAGAAATCTACTTTGCCCCTTTCTCTTGTCTCATGATGCCTCATTCTACTTATGTTCAGTCTAATACAGTTCTGACAACAATGTAACGTGGAGTCCCAACAGTTTATCCAGAAGGCATTCTCTACTTTGCACAATCAGGGAAATCTGGAATCAAACAGTCGAAGAGCCTTTGTAGATTCACCCAGTCCTATTCTGTCACTGAACCAGAGGTTTTAAGTGGCCTTAGGGGCAGGGACAGGACTGGAATGCTGAATTCTTGACTCTAGGTCCAGTACACTTTTTTCTATTTACCTTGTAGCATTTTCACCAGAGGCAGCAGAGAGTCTGCTATCCTCTTCATTGGATGGTAGTTCCAGATAGCAAGTATAGGTACCCAATTAGGGATTTCCATTGTCCAGCTACCATTATGACTCTGGGGGAAAACTAAGAACAAGGGAATGGAATTATAACTACTCTTACAGTTAAGAGTTTGGGGAGATTCTGAACAAAATGATTACAAAATCAGACAGATTTTAATTTAATTTAATTATTTCTAAATAAATTTTATATATATAATAGTTTAATTGTTTCTAAATGAATTTATTTTTGCTTTTCTAAGAAACAACAAAAAGTTAGCTGGGGAAAGAAAAACAGTTCCATTTAAAGGTTCTTAAAAAAAAGACTATGTTCTCTATTTGGTGAAAATCTTCTGGAGCTATTTGGTACCTTGCATATTTTAGGGATTCAATAATGATTATTAATTTATAAAATGAAAATGTATGTTTTATACATTTGTTAATTTTTATAAGCACCCTGACATATTTAATCTGAGATGAAAATTAATCCTTTAAGTAGTTATTCTACATCCTTCTAAAGCAAAAGGTAAAACCCTAATAAATGCACACTTTAAGCCAACAGGGGATACTTTAACTCTATTCCCAAGTAGCACAAAGAGTTAAGCATTTATTGTCAGATTCAGCTGAGTTCTGATTAAAGAAAACAGTTTTTAAAATTACTTCTATAAACTGAAAATCAGCAGAGTTCTTTGTAGATGACCCTGAGTATACAGCCCAAGAACCACATAATCCTATTCAACTCAAGTAAGGAATTCTTAGTGGCATCTGGCTTGAAGAAAAAAGGGAGTTCAGTGTAAGAATGCAGTTTTACATAAAATATATTTTCCTTATATTTCTTTCACATTTTTATAATTTATAATTGGCTCAACATTTTTATGGACAGTATTTTTCCATAGTGCTTACCCACAGCTGCTAGAAATTTCCATTTTTTGGGGGGGAAAAAAAGGAATGGCACATTTACTTTATTACAATAGGAGAGTGATATTACAGCACAACTTCAGCTGCAGATCAGCACCATTAATCCCAAGCAGACATAAGAGACTTCTCTTTCCTAAAATGTTTTTCCATTAAGAATAATTTTTAATAAATGTTAATTATTTTCATGGGTTTTGATTCTGTTTTACAATGTTTTTGCTCACTTAAGAATTACTTGAAGGAAAGACAGAACAAGGTGATCGAATGCTTTAATTGAGTTGGGTTCCCTAATCACAGTAATTAGCAACAGGAATAAGAGTCCATCCTGGAGGCAAAATAAAATAAAGTTATTTAGTTCAAGAGGGGGATATGTCAGGCAGATCCTGTGCTATGACTATGGCACTAAAAGAACAAAGTCTAAGAATAATCAAATGTCACACTGGAATATTCATAACATTAGAAAGAGCTGATGAGGCCTCATTTTTTTTTTTCTGTTTGTAACATACTTTTTCAGAGTGACATATATTCTAATCATTTGAAATTAAAAATCTATAATTTTATGGTAGGATTTTGAGTACTTAAAATTATTTACCATTTTGTTCATTTAATCATGCGTGCATTCATTATTTCATTCAATATATTTATTGGAATCTTACATTACAAGATAATTTAAGATACAAGGTCATAAAGAACCTTTCAAAAAGCTTAAAATATAAGATAAATAAATGTACATCCACAAAAATCTATAATACAAGAAAGTTATCTACTGAACATCATCATTAAATTTATTAACTACTGTCAAAAGATACACACAGATTAGTCTATTCTGTAATTGCATTTTAAAAATATGGCTATAATATCTTCAAAAATCAAACCAATTAGGCAGATTTTAAATTTAGGGATTCTCCAAAAAAGTTAGGTTATTTGCATCTATCTAAATTTTTTCTTCTAAATGTTAAATCTTACACTTAGATTATGAGTAATTACAAAGTCTTGCTACCATAAATTTTAAACCAAATGTAAACATACAATAGTACTTATGTTTACTTAACTTCAAAAGAGTTAATGTCTACTAAAATTTTCCTCAAAATCTTTTCATAGTATGGAAATTTTACCGGTCTCCTAAAAGCTGTACTTAGCTGAATACAAGCCATGACAGCTCAGTGATGCAGTGGATGGAGTTCTGGACCTGGAGTCTGGAGTCCAACATAACCTCAATCTCTCACTATATGGATAACTCTGGTCAAGTCACTAGACTTCTGTCTGCCTTACTACCAACCTCCCAGAATTGATGTGAGGTTCAGTGAGACATCATCTGTAAAATGCTTAACCCAGGATGTGGCCCACAGAAGATGCCTGATAAATGTTTGTACCCTTGCATTCTATTCCTTTTCCAGTCAGAAAGGCTTGGAGGGTAGCTTCTGCAATGGATTATATATCTATTTTCTCAGGTCTCACCTAAGTAAGTTTGGGTCAGCTCACCACCAAAAGCTGGGGATGCAGGGATGTTTTTGGTTTTTTTATTTTTTTTTTAGTCATAGCAAATCAAGACTATTAAGGGCATGAGGATGTGCTATCTGTGTCAGTTAAAGAGGCATTCAGAAGGGACAAATATTTTAGTGACACTAAGCCTAATACTGAAGATTCTGAGGTCACGGATTCTGCAATTGTTTTAACATGTAACAGTAGCATGGTATAGTGAAAAAAGAGGCCAGGGATTCAAATTCTACCTCTGATGTTTATCTTTGTGTGTGATTTGAAGCAAGTGGCAACCTCCTTGGATCTGAGGGAGTTGGACTACATGGCTCCTGGGGTCATTTCCAGATCCAGTTTTATGATACTATGATCTTAAAATAGATTAAGTATTTTTAAACAACTCAAAAAACCCATGATTTTAGATTTCCATATATTGAGACTATTATGGTAAAAAGCTAAGTTTTAGATAGTCATAGCATTAATTAAACATAAGATCTAAAGTAAAAAAATAATACTTAACAATTACATAATGATTTAACATACATGAAGTGCTTTACATATATTACTTTCATTTAATCCTCAAAAAAAACCCTATAAGGCAGGTTCTATAATTATCACTCTTTTAAAAGATGAGGAAATTAAGGTTGAAACACACACAGGGTCACATAGGTAGCAAACATTCAAGGCAGGATTTGAAGTCAGGCCTTCTTGAGTCTTCCTGGTATTGACTACTTTGACAGTTAGCTACTTAAAAATAAATAGTAAAAGCAAAATGAACACAGTGGAACTGAGCCAAGAATTATAATACAATGACAGAAAAAAAAAATTTGCCATGTTGTTGGCAAAAATAAATTCTAAAAATTAATAATGGAACTTAAGGTTGGAGTACAATGAATGCAGAGGGGGAAAAAGAGGAAAATGGTCAGGATTTTGGTATTTAAGATGGTCTCATTCTAGAACTTTAATTAAACCTGAAAAATTACATCATTTATTAACATTGTACTCTTCTAGTTCCATCTGTTAGTAGTTTAAAGATAATGACTGCTTTACAAATGTATATCTATACATATGTTAATGTACACATATATGTATATATTAAAAGGAACATGTCTTATTCCTTATGCTTAACTTTATAACTTAAATGGACTATTTGGTAAAAAACAAAATCTGATATAATTCAAGACCAATCTCTATCCTATAAAAGCTAAATGAATATCATCTAAAATTGAATAGTCTCTGGAAGCACACATTGACATAAATACATATTGTTTTGGGGGAGAATAGTCTTTATTTTCTGTTCACAAAAAAGAAAATGAGCACATTTTTAATGCTAAAGTTTTAAAAATAAGTTACTTCCTAACTCTGGTAATATTTCCTATATATGCATCTAATCATTAGAAATAAACAGCAGGCATGATTTAAAGGAATGTCATTATTAGATTTTTAATGTTTAAATATCACAAATAGTTAAGCATTATGTAGGATGCATGACCAAAAATAAAAATCAGATCAAGCAACTTGGATAGTAATTCACATTATAAGTGAATATTTTTAAACATATAAAATAAGACTCCACAGTCTATTCCCTTAGACTGCATGACTCCTGAAGAAATGAAAATCATAAAAATTTTCAAATTCCTCTTTCATTTCCAATGTCTTTCCAAGCCAACTTTCTGTTTTATTTTGCAGTGGAAGATCATAACTGTGATCGAAACACAGCTGCCAAAAATGCTGTGTAAAAAAAATTACTCATCTCTAAAATAATTTGATTCTTTTAGTGAAACAGTAAGCATACTCTAGTTTTAAACAGCCTAGTGGCTATCATGAAAACTGGAAAATTCAAGAAGTATTCATGAAACCTCCCATTTAAAAATATTTATACAATTTTATCTGGACATTAGTAACAAAAAATCCAAACAGCTTTAAGTTATTATGAAATTATTTTGCCCACACTGAAACACTAAAAGTTTCCATTTAAAAATAATCTTACGGAATTTCTTATACTATCATAACAGACCCAAAGACAAAAAACACCCTAAGCAATCTAAAACATGTTATAAGGAAGTTTGTGAAATATGATTATGCTATTTGAGTGTAGCTTCTATGATATTCAGCTTCTATATTGAAATTACTACCTAGACAAATAAGAAATTTGAAATGAAAATAGCAGCAGCAACAGCAAGAGGAGGAAGAAAAAGAAGATGAATGAAAACCTGTGAAGAGAGTTTAAATTAATAAAGCTGATGGAAGAAAGGTCTGAACAAATGAGACACATCTGAAGAGGCTGATTAACTTTATTGCTGTCTATGTGTACACTATAAAAATACAAAAATTATAAAAATACATAGAACACCAAAGTAATACAATATTTGGAAATAAACTAAATAACTTCTCTTTTACTTGTTGATTTCATACACAACATGAAAAATTTATTGAATATGTAACTCATAAATCATCCTCAAAATATCAGTTGATTCAAAAAGCCTAGTATGGAAATATAAAAGAATGCAAGTGTTCATATACTATCAACACCTTAAAATCTTATTAATTTTGTTCTCAAACTAACAACAAAACCAGAAACAAAAGGACCCAATAAAATTTTAAAAGCTACTATATCAAGTGATAATTTTAGGAAAAAAGAGAAACACATGCAAATAAATATATACAATGCCTGTGCATGTACACATAACACACACACACACACACACAAGTGGAGAAAATTTTTTTTGATGAAGATGGCAAAAACTGTTTGCTGTACAGTAGGGTGCCATCATGCATCAATGGCAAACCTTAGGAAAAGTCAATCAGTTCAAAAAGCCAATGGCTTCTCCTACTTAATTTGAAATGATGGGGAGAATAAGGAAATCATAGTAAAATCACACAAAATAAAGTTTTAGTAAATTAGTTTAAAAGTACACTGTTTCTTAAATATACATTTTCTTCAACTGAAAACTTGCTGGAAATATGTTATGCCATACTGTCAGAGGAAAAAAATTCCACCCAGTATGCCAGACTTGTTGGAATTATCCAGAGGAGCTTTGCTAACTCGAGAGCCAATATGTTGGAAGAATTCCTCTACATTTTGCTGAATAAATTCTCTTTTTTAAAGGAAACATAATACCTACTCAAAGGTAAACAAAAAATGCATTAAGGAAAAGATTAAATGTTGTGGCAAAATGGGATAATCATTTATAATAGTTATTCGATGATTATAAGTTAAACAATCTGGCTTCTGACTCTGAATATGCTAATGGACAAAATTATACCTATTAAAACAGCCTTAAACTCTGGAAATATTTTAGGAGCAACAAAAGAAATAATTTCATATCTGTACACATATATGTTAAAGGTAAAGCAGTAAAACAGAATGAAGATATGACATGAAATGAAGATACAAATTGAATTTAAAGCTTTTAAAACTGAATTAATATTAAAAAATACAAAAGTACTTTGACAGTAAATTGCCAGACAGGTTTTACAACCTGATATTTGCCTATTAAATTAAAATTAGTCTAGTATAGCTGAAAGTACCATTAGATAAAATATTGTATACACATAACAAAACTGGCTTCAGGACAATCCTGGATTCGAAATAAGTATGATTAACAAAGTTTTACAAATATAATATCATTAAACCATATATTTTGTATTCAATCTAACCCATAGCTGAAAAAACAAAAATTCCCCCTTCAGTAAAGGGCAAATGATCATTCAGTCTGTGCTTGAAGAATTCCAGGAACCATTATTTCCCAAAAAAATACATTCTACTTTAGGATCAATCTAATTGTTAAGAAGTTTTTCCTTAAATTAAATCTAAATAGGCCTTTTAGAGACAATGTTAATGTAATATTCCTAGTTATACTCTATGATCTTAAACAGAACAAGCCTAATCCCTTTCCCATGACATTCTCTCATATATTTGAGGTCACTTTTCACATCTCCTCTTAGTGTTCTCTATGTTGAACAGTCAGAATCCCTTCAATTGACAGGGAATGAATTTGAGGCCCTTCACCATTGTTCTAATAAAATAACCGAACTTTAAGAACATACATTTCATACTGATGTTTGTCTGTAGTCTTTTAAATTTTCATCGCACCAAATTATTGACTTGGTCTGAGAACTGCCCTTTGTCAAGACTGATTTTTGGTTTAAAAAAATGACATTGACTTATCATTTCCTATAAGACAGGACTGAACAATCCTGAAGGGCAAATTCTTTCTGTAAATATTGGCCAAGTAAAAATCACTCTAAATTCCAAAGATCTTGATAATGGAGGATAGAGATCTTAATAGTTTTCCTATTCTGCCATCACAACATAATTACTTCACCAACTATTAGTGAAAAAATAAAACAACTTTACAACTACTTATGGGGGAAAAACACAACACAACACAACAAAAATAAAGTACAGAGAAATTTAGGTCAAGAAGTAAAGTTATGAGGGAAAGGGCCTATACAGAAAAATATCTCCACAATATCCCTAACACATATTTCTCCAGATTTTTTTTTTATCAATTACCCTATCGTAATGAAAGAAATACTTGCAGCAAAGAGATCACTACTTCTCTAAGAAAGAAATTCCATATTTGGTGAGCTATAATAATTAATTATAAAAAGGCAGCTGAGCTTAGTAGATTAAGCAGTGGGGTTGGAGTCAGCTAGACCTGGGTTAGGATTTAGCCTTTGGCACTTGTTAGTTGTGCGTTAGTTGTGTGGGTTAACTTCTATGTCTCTGAGGTAAATTTCTAGCCATTCACTGAGTCATAGATCTTCATCTAATAAGTCAATAAGCATGTATTAAGTGCCCACTTTGTGCCAGGAAGAGAGTATCACTAAGTGGCATCAGTAAAGACATCTTGTTGCAGGTAAGCTTGAGCTGGGACTTGAAGGATGTCAAGTAAATGATAATGAAATAGAGATGAAAAGGGAGAGAATTCCAGGCATGGGGAGAACAGACTTATGCTAGCACTACTTTCTGGTGCCAAGCAAAACAAACCTGCTGTCTTCTATCCATGACAGATCCTCAAGGACTTCTGTAGCCTTTTCAGTAGCCAAATAATACTATTTCATAATAGCCATAAAGGACTTTAGAAGCCATTTTTATAATGGCTACTAAACATCTACAAAATTTTCTTTTCCTCAAAAGAAACACCTCCATTTCCTTCACATGAACCCAGCTGGTGTGGTTTCTGTCTTCTCATGATTCTACTTGCCTTCTGCAACCCACTGATGTAGCTGCCATCATGGGACACCCAGGTGTGAATACAATACTCCTAAAAGCTTATGAAGGAAGACACGTGGGCTGTCACCATTCTGGACACAATGCTTCCAGAAAGGGAGCCTGAGAGCCCCTTGGATTTCTCTTACTGCTGCCAAGTTCCACTGGTCAGTCATTCTGCACTTGCAATCAATAAAACTCTCAGACCTTGCTGACATTAATGATGCCTCCTGAAGCCTATACTTGTACTATTGATTTTTTTTTGAAGTAAAAAATAGGAATTGAAAACTGAATGGATGCCCATCAATTAAAGAATGGCTGAATAAATTATGGCATATGAATATTATGGAATATTATTGTTCTGTAAGAAACAACCAGCAGGACGATTTCAGAGAGGCCTGGAGAGACTTACATGAACTGATGCTGAGTGAAATGAGCAGAACCAGGAGATCATTATTCATGGCAACAACAATACTATATGATGATCAATTCTGATGGACATGGCTCTCTTCAACAATAAAATGTTTCAAACCACTTCCAATTGCTCACTGAAGAAAGCCATATACACCCAGAGAGAGGGATGTGAAATGTGGACCACAACATAACATTTTCATGCTCTCTATTGATGTTTGCTTGCATTGTGTTTCCTTTATCTGATTTTTCTTTCTTGTAGATACGATTTTTCTTGCACAACAATGATAAGTGTGGAAATATGTATACATATATTCAATTTGTCAAGTATTTTAACATAATTAACATGTAGTGGATATCCTGCCATCTAGGGGAGGCGTGGGGTGTAGAGAGGAAAAATTTGTAACAGAAAACTTTGTAAGAGTTAATGTTGAAGAATTACCCATACATATGTTTTGCAAATTAAAAAAAATTAAGTAAGTAAGTAAGAGGGCAATAAAAAAATTCACCTTGCAAAAAAAATATATATGAATTGACATATAACCCTACTCAACTTCAAAAAAACTAATGTAATTAGGAAAATATGAGTAGCAGTTAACTGGGAAAAATCTTTGTATTAAATCTCTCTGATAATCAAATATCTCTGGTAGTCACAATATATAGACAACTTAGAGAAATATATGATTAAAAAACATTTCCCAATACAGAAGTGGCCAAATAGTTTTCAAGAACTGAAAATTAATAACCTCTATGTGAAAGAATTTTCTGAGCCAATAACATTAAGAAAAATGCAAATTGAAACAACTGAAGCTTAACCTCACTCCAAATATTGGCAAAGGAGACAAAAGATAAGAACATGCAATGTTGGAGTGCTTGTAGACAGATGGTAATATTTATGCAGTGTTGGTGGAACTATGTATTGATTCTGGAAAATATTTGGGAATTATGCTAAGCAAGTGACTAAAATTTCCATATTTTTTGACAAAAGACCCCATTTCTAAGCCCTAAGAGGTCAATGATAAAAAGATAGCACTCTCCTGCACAAAACTAAAATATTTATAACAGCAAAGGTCTGTAAGCAAAACAGATAACCACTAAAAAAAGACTAAAAAAAATTGGGCATATGAATGAATGGACTATAACTGTGCTATAAAAAAATAACATACCACCTTCCCCACCTCCATCCTTTGCAAAGGTAGATGAATATGGGTATAAAACCCAACATATAATGTAAGACATTTTAGATTATTTTAGATTTATTTTATTTTTTATTTATATTTATTTTTTTATTTTTATTTATTTTAGATTATTTTATTTTTCCCATTTTTTATTTTCTACATAAGGGATGGTTTTCTAGGTGGGGTAAAGAGGGAAAAGATGCACTGGAGAATATAGACAACTGGTGGAGCAATACTGTTAGAATAATGGGCCAGGAGACAGGGAGACTTGAGGTGAAAACTGGGCTCAGACATATACTAGTTGTGTGAGCCTGGGCAAGTCACTTACCTTTTGGTTGCCTCAAGAGAAAAATGGAGATAATAATAGCACTTAGTTCAGAGGGTTTTTTATGAAGACCAGAGGAGGTATTTGTAAAAAGCGCTTGGCACACAGCAGGTACTGTATCAATGCTTCCCTACAGGTAACATGAAAATAGATGTTGCCTTTTTCCTTCAAGGAAAGGTTAGCCATTTGGCTACCTCTGAAGCTCGTCCCTTAGCCCCTTCTTCACTTTGGCCTTCACCACTCATCTGCCCTGATGCAGATGTCTCTGTACCCAACTCCTCTTCTCATCACTCTGAATATTCCACCAGCACCACAAATTCATTATGTCAACAGACAGAACTCCTTATTAACTTCCCTCTATCCCTACCAAATCTCCCACTTTGGACAAAGAAGGAGGCAGCGTTGAAGAGAAAGAGAATTCCAGGCAGGAGAGACACAATGAAAATGCCCAGCACTAAGGGAGTCTTGAATGACTGAGACACAGAGTCATGTGGATAAGGCAAGGAAAGGCAGGCCAGAAGGGCTGGGGGAGGGGAAGGGGAGAGAACTACAAAGGGCATTTAAGGATAAAAAGGGACTTTATATTTGGGAGCTTACGAGTAGAGATGAGGCCACAGTCAGACCCAATTTGATGGCTGAGCAGAGAGAAGATGGCCTGGAATGGGGAAAGACTTGAGGCAGCGAGCCCCACCAGCTGGTTACTGCAATAATTCAGACATGAGGGAGAAGGACCATCATCACCAGGCTGGGGGCAGTCTCAGAGGAGAGGAGGGAGTGTATGAGAAGTGATATGAAGGGGAAATGGTATGACAACCATATGGACATGAATGGTAAGTATGGGGGAGGAGTTTTTAATGACCTACAAGCCTGGGTGATTGGGAAGTTTGGAAGAAGGAGGCTTTCGCAAGGGGTAGAGCCTCAAGGTGAGAAAAGATGGATTCTGTTTTAGACATGTCAAAATGCATACAGAAAATCTAGTTTGGGATGTCTAACAGGCTTCATAAATCTTAAAGTGCTATATAAATGACAACTATTGTCATTATTATGTTTAGAGGCAGCAAGATGGAATGGAAAACAGTTGTTAGAATTCCATCCTTATCTCTTAGAACTTCTGACATTTACTCTTTCAGGGCCTTCATTTTCATAGGATAAAAATAAAGGGATTGAACTTGACCTCCAACATCCCTTTAAGGTCTATGTTAAATATCCTGTGAACTCTTATCCTCTGTTAGGCTTCTGAGAATTATTCCCTACATTAGTTCTTAGGTTTCTAAAATTTAACCTTTGGAGGAGAATTGATGAGAATGGATAAATGGAGAGAAAAGCATTTGTTAAGATCTGTACCAAACTCTGGAGATAAAACTACAAGGACAAAGAGAATCCCTGCTTTCAGAGAGCTCATATAGCAATGGGAGAAGCAGCAGGTACATAGTGAGAGGTCAGGGAGGGGCACTTTGGTCCTGAAAGTTCCTGAAATTATGAGGGACACCAGAGAGGAGTAACCTACACATCCCATCCAGGAACAAGGGCAGAACTGTTGGATATAAGAAGTGAGGTGAAAAAGTCCTCACAGAAAGACACAGAGTCCAGAATGGGGGATACCATTTGACAAAACCTGGCCTATTGCAATTGCCTTTTGAAGCCCTCCTTGCCTTTTTATTAATGGTCCTCCATGCCTGGAATGCTCTCTTTGAAAAGAGAAGAAAGAAAGAAGAAAAGAATGTTTCTTCTACCTTCAGACTTCCTAGGGGCAACTCTTCCCTTCAGAGGCCTTTTCTGGTGCCTTCCCAGGCCCATGCAACACTCTCTCTCCGACATTACCAAACCCTCCCAGTCACAGAATGAGTATTTGAGTCTGGCTCTGAACACAGGTTTTTCTGACTCCAGATCCAGTGCCCTACCATTGCAATACTTAGTTACCTCAAAAAAATACTCAAAATACTTTAGTGTTTCCTTATCTCTAGTAGAAAACATACAATCCTCAAATTGGCATTTAAATCCTTACCTAAAGCCCTACAATATAGCTCTTGCCTACTTGACAGCCTCATTTCACATTTCTCCTCTTCAAATATCCTATCTGTAGCCTAGTAGTGTTAAATTCACATAGAAACAAGTGCCACTAATCTGTATGTAAGGATCCATATGAATCACATACTTAGTTTTTTAAAATATTAGCATTTATAAATGTTTTGTCATTTAATATTTCCAAATTACATTTTGATCTGGTTCGGGCCACACTCAAGTGTGTTGAGAATCTACTTCTGTTCCAGTCAAACAAGGTTTTACCCCAAAATTTCATCTCCCACATCTGTGTATTTACTCTCAAACCTGGGCCCATGTTTGAGAACCACTCTTCTCTCATACCTTCCCCTCAGAAGCTTTATCTTGCTTCATCATTCTGCTCACATGTTAAATCCAACCTGAGGCTATTGGTTATGTCCAAGTTAATGATATTATCCCTCCTCAAATTACCTTACATATGTATGAATATATGTACACTTTTCCCTCACCCAGGTGAAAGCAAGTTCTGTGAAGGCAGAAATTATTTCATTTGTGCTTTTGCAACCTCAGCACCTAGGATAAGTCCTTACACATATTAACCAATTTATAGATGTCTAGTGAATTGAGACCATTTTTGCTCTCTTCACTATTCACATTTAGCTAGAAATAAGATGGAATTCTACAGGATAAACTAAGATTAAAAAAAAATCTGTAGATGAGCAACAACTTTAGAGTACATACTGAGTCAAAAGATATATCTTCTACAAGTTAAGATACAAGGGATCCATGATGATTATTTTTCTTGCTGCTTGTGACTTTATTATTTCTTTTAGGCAAATAGATTGTTACCAGATGTCTATTTCTTAAATATAATATTACTAGGATGTTGTTCCTATTTTTTACCTCTCTAACTTCAACATTCCTTTGTATGAGCTTCCTCCCCTTACTCTACAAGCATATTCAATTTTCACTTAAACAAAAAAATTTTACTGGGCCCAATTCTCTCAGCTTTTTCCCTTGCTTTTTCCTTCCTTTAAACAATGAATGTCTTTAAAGTATACCCTTTATAAAATTATAAAATCAAGGACCTTCTAAGTACCTTGGAGACCATCTAATACAATCCACTCCTGAACGGCAATGCCCTCTCCCCAAAACTCCCCAAAACTGAACCATTCATCTTGCTTGTGCTTGAATCCTTCAACTGAGAGGAAAGTTTATTTTGCTCTTGGACAAGTTTAATTATTAGCAAATTTCAGATTAAAGCTCTCTGAAACTTCCTTTGGCCACTCATAACTTAACTGTTCAGGCCAAACTTTTTTTTAATTCACATGATCACTCTTGAAATGACTGAAGATAGCTTATATATTCCCTGTGTATCTTCCTTTCTCTAGACTAACCATCTCTAGTTCCTTCAACAGATTCTTACATGGCATTGTCTCAAGTTCTTTCATGATCTTGATTTTTCACTTCTTTATCTATTTTCTATTTTGTTTATATTCCTTCTAAAATGTTGTACTCGGAATTTAATACTGGTTATTTATATTTATTTGTTTAAAACATCTGATAGCAGAGCTAGACTATTTTCTCATTATCATCATTTGTTCTTATAGAGTCTATGGTGAGTTTTTATAATTTTTTAAAATTAAAAGCATAGAGAAATCATTGATTATCTGAACAGGAAAAAATCACTTATAGAATTATTAGAGGCCTTGAAAATTTCAGTATCTTCAATGTTAACCTTGTAATTTTGAAAAATTTTATCAGAACTCAAGCTATTATAGATATACCAACTTCCTGGCACACACACACACAAACACACACACACACACACACACACACACACACACACACACACAGGGACATATATATACATAAATAACATACATATATACATACACATATATACACACACACAACCTACCTCATTCTTATTTAGTTCTTTTTGTGTCTAAGAATTATAAATGTTAAGTAAAATATGGTAAATGAACAACTTCTAGAATAGTGCAAATGAAATTGTCAAAATCCTTTATGTCAAATCCACTGAGCCTGTTTGTGTGTAAGGTTCCATGCTCTTTCAATCCACATCAAGACATGCTGATATGTTTCTTAGCTCCACCCCCAAAATAAAAAAAAATTACTAAAAGTTCCAGAAAAAAAGCAGTCGAAAATAAAACAAACTGTCTTTCATATCTAATTGCTCACCTATATAGGTTCCACTGTTGTTACCAGCACATTCAGCATCTTCTGGAATGTAAAAGCATTCAGAATAAAAGCCAAGAAATAAAGCAGAATAGTTAGATGCTCAGCCACAGATGCAAAGAAAAAAATTTTAAATAAAATAAAACAAATTTCTTAAAATAATTATGTAAAGCACAAGATAGAAATGCCCTCACCACAGCACTGTTTAAGCATAAAAGATGTTTTATGATCTCAATTGGAGAAACTTTAAAATTTATCATGCAAACTGATGTTTTCCAATTTTCCATAGCATTTCTCTGAAAGCATTCCTATTAATTTTAAAGAATTGCTTTCTTTTTCAGGTTTAGGAAAATTTTGGCACTTAAAAAAAGTCACTTTCACAAATAAGGTTTTGTTTTAAGAAAAAAATGATACAGCAATTTTTTATTGGCTCACTGGATTGGACAGAAAGGTCATGATTATAAACATATCTTTTTAGTTACTATTACATGTGCTTCATAAAAAACATAAAGATGTGCCATATTAAAAAGGGAATTTTTAACGTATTTTCAGGAAAGGATGAAATAAGCTGCAAAAATCCTGCACTAATATTCTAGTGAATAACAGGGACAGGAAAACCAAAATTGTTTGACATATTAAGTTTATTTCAGTTTTTTAAAAAACAATGTTCCCGATAACTACATTAGCTCAAAAGAAATTAAATATTCTTACTGTACCAACATTTATTTGTGAATATCCACCAAAATGAAATACCCAGAAGTATTTCATATCACTTTTCCTCATATGAAGGACAAAAAGATTACATACAAAATTTTTTCCAACTTCTTTTTAAAAACAAGCGTCTACACTTCAATATGCTTGGTGTTATAAAATCAATATAAAAGTTTTGTATGTATAACAATAATTTCCTATAAACTTTGAAGCATATTCAATTTAATCCCAAACACATGTTCACCAAATAAAATTACTGAGCTATGCAGGGTAACTTTTATACATATACCTTCAATTTCCTCTGAGAAGCACAAAAAGAAAGGGGAAGGAAATGATTAAATGTGCTGAAATACAATTAAAGAATGAAGACATTATATCTAGCAAGAAAAAAAATGCACCTACCACACTCAACTGTTTCCTCATCTTAGAAGAGCCAAAAAGGAAAACAAATGTTTTAAATTTTTAAAATCATCCAACAAATAGGTTGAATTTATATAAATGTAGAAAAAGAAACATTTTTAATGATCTTAAAAAAAAAAAACTGTACAACTTAATAATATAAGCCTACATGTACCAAATGGAATTAGCCAGAGTGAAATGAGATGAAATAAAATGAAATAATTAACAAAATGTACTCATGAGAATTCTTCAAAATATTTATCAATGAAAGGGCATTTAGGATTCTATTCATTACTATAGGCCAACTTTGGTTGCAAGATATTTCAGGTAGTAAAATTATAAGATAAAGATAAATAGATAAAAAGTGAGCAGCATTATAGGAGTAGAGTCTAACTATCCAATTTTACAGATGAGGGAAATGAGGCCCATTTTGATTAATTGACTTAACTAAAGTTATAAAGAAAGCTATTAAGCATGAAAGCCAATGTTTTTTCTACTATTCCATTCCACAGAAACACACACACACACACACACACACACACACACACACACATACACACACACAAATTGAACTTCAAATTCTTAATAGTTTTGAGTATCCCAAACATTCAGCAAAAATATTTTAAAAAGAAAAAGTTATTCTAAAGATAAAAAATCAAATAATTATTTTTACTCTAACAGTTTGATTTTGTATATTGGTAACTGGAAGACAAATAGTAGCCTAAACCGATTCCCAAATTACTAATACAATTAAATCAGTAATACAATAAAATAATCAAGTTTGACTTCTGAGTTGCCTGCAATAGTGGAAGCATCTAATAAATAGGGGGTTACATGTGGATTGTTCAGAGGCCAAATTTGACAATTAGCTATAATAACACTTTGTAGGGCATGTGGGGACATAAGAGAAGAAGTCGGATTAGCAGTTCTTTCTTCTTTTGCCTAATAATTGCACTGTTAGGTGATTCCAAATGGGTCAAAATAGTACAAATGAATTATCAACCATTACCTAACATTGCAAAATGGAGTACCCCAAACTACTGATTTCATTACCTTTTACATAGAACTAACCATGTTACCATAAAAAAATAAGACACTGGGACAAAATGGAATTGAATTTTGAAGATTAGGAATTCCAGATACAAAGGTAAGAAGAAATATATATGCATGTTCAATAAAGTAAGTAAAGCACTTTGTATTTTTAGGCATTCCTGGAAATTGTGCCAAAATGAAGATCATGATAACAATAGATCTTATTTTTTCTAATCAACAGTATTATATTCAAATGCTATATTTTGTACCAAAGATTTAGCATCAAATAAGTTATGGATATCCTCAATTCAGGGATATCAGGGAAAAAAAATATGTAGCAACTAGAAAACTCTATTTTAACAGTAAAATTATATTTTAACAGATACAAATCCATCCCATGCGTTAAACATACATCCAATGAACTATAAAATGTGACATGCCACATAAAAACAAGCAGCTGTACTATACAAGTTTGACAATTAAATTAATGCTCTATATCATACACTAGAATTTTGCTTTCTCTTAGGATTTCTTTTTTTTTTTTAACTCTTATGATTTAAAAAAACTGTCTAGGGGAAATAACATGGATGGCATAGATAAATTAAAGAAGTTGCTAATGGATCTCAAATGTTTCTAAACCTATAAATGGCCAAGGATATAAACAATCAATTCTCAAAAGAAAACACAAATGTCTGATAATGGGAAAATTGGAGGTCTCAAATTAGCCTCTTAAAAACAGTTAACAACAAAAAAGAAAAACCCAAACTAACATATGAAGAAAACGCCAAGTGAATTTCCAAAGTTAATTTTAACTGCCCTTGAACCCAATTTGTGCACCTGGCCCCTTCCAGGTTACTAAGCCTATTAAGCTTTTATCTAATGTCTTATTAGATATTATTTCAACTCATTAATTTGATAAATTCTAACAATGATGCATTTTATAAACTCAGGTAAACACCTCACCATTTAAAATTATGCTGGCTACATAAAAAATTATGGTTGATCCATTATAATATAGGAAAATTTATATTACTTTAACATAAACAAGAACTACATAACACTTATAATTTATATTATTGCTGAGTTGACAATAAAAACAAAGAAATTGACAACACCATTTCATTTTGTGGATACTATTAGAGCCTTGTGGATCAACTAATATCTATGACAGCAAAAATTGGAAAAAAAAAATATTTATCCACGGAAGTTACTGTAATGGTTGTAGTGTTTACATTCCATGTTGAAAGATACATCTGGTATTATTGGCCAGTAGAGTAGTTATTTCTTCTAAACTTTCTATCATCTGTCTGTGCATGTAATATTACTCATTTCAACATAGACCACATTAGTCAGTGTCTTGTTAAATAGGTCAAGGTTAAAACTTCAATTTCCATAAGGGAAAATTAGTTTCTCAAAGCATAAAACAAATTAAAATAATAAAATATTAAAATTAAATAAAAAAATCCAAAGCACTTCATGACCACAAAAGATAACCCTAAGAAATTATTTCATATGTATATGGAATTGGCTGCAAATAGGACTTCACTAAAGAGTGTATGACTCAAATTAAACCACTGCAACTGGGGAAAATCAAAGTGCATATATATCCTTATAGTGGCTCAGATGCCGCATTTTGAAATGTAAAAGACAACACTGATACTTAACATGTAATGAAGGAAATCTTTCCTTTTGCACTTTACTAGTACAAAGAGTGAACTTAATTACTGCACTGTCCATTGTCTCTTACCCCAAATGTTTTCTAAGAATGCATTTCAGTTGCTTTGACAAGAGGGAAAAAACAACTTAACTGACATTATTTCTTCTCAAAGAAAAATATATGCACAAAAAGAAATAAATATGTAGCAATACAAGAACAAAATATTGAGGAGACGAATTTGACGCTATATTCTAAATGGTCTAATTTATTTGTGAATTAACGATATGCGTGAGGGTAAAAGAACTTAAGCCAACATGCTGGCAGCAGGGAGCAGACTAAACTTGAAAAACCTTATTGCAACAAGCTGTAAAGCCCTGCTTTATATTATTCTTAAATACTTGGCCTTCTAAAAATTGGTAACATGAACAATATATTCATTCTTTCACTAAATGTTTGAATTCTTTTGTTGGCAGAACGTGGTCTTCAATCCACAAAATGCTTGTCTTTGGATAAACTGGGTTACATCTTGTTTGAATGAACACCATTTGGCTGCAGTTAAATATTTCCTCTCACTCATGTGGTGCCGATCATATATGGTTAAATCAAAACTAGAGTAAGATATATTTTATGTTTTTGCTTTTGAATACTCATAAAGTCAATAAAATGATGCTTTTGTTAAAATAATTCCATAAGAATTACATTTAGCAAGAGCAATTCAATAAATGTTTTTCAAGGGGTCATGTATAAATTTCTTTCTAATTATCTATGTTTTGATAATTTCCTTTAACTAAAGCAAATTAAGAGCTATAAACAAATCCATAGTAGAATCCTTTGCTGTAAAAAACACCATATAAAAATGGTATATATTTTTTCTTTTTGAAGACCTCACAAATTGAAATGTAAAAACAAACTAATAAATACAAAGTATATACTTTTATAAAAAGCAAAAGAAAACTTAATATTTATGACATAGGGAAAAGGCTGTCTCATCTGATATATTTATAATTCAACATGTAGAAACAAAATATTGAGAATGTTCTAAAATTAATTAATTAATTAAAGAAATTTTTTAAAAAGGGCAGATGATATGTGGCTTATGTGTGTGTATATATGTATATAAAGTGAACTATAAAAACAAATAAGCTTTAGAAGGCAATTTTATGAAGCCTAGGAACATAAATCACTAACTTTTCTATCTTGAAGGATTTCTACTATTGCTAGTTGAGACAAAGGATATGCTTTTACTCATTTGCAGAATACAAGTTATATCTTTTACATAATAAATCACAGGTTAATCCTATCAAATAATATTATTACATCAGTGTCTTCAAGCCCAGATATAGCTAAAGTCTTTAATGAATTTATCACTAAATTGGTAAAATAAAATCTCAGTAGAAATGTGTTTGAAAATACTTTTCTTTTTGAATAAGCAATTCTTACTTTCTCCAAAAACTGAACTGTTCTGGAATACCAAAAAAAAAGTTCCTAAGATTTGGGTTTAATTTTAAGAGTTTGTGATAAATTGCAAGTAATATTCTTTAGGGTAAAAAACTACTTTTTGGGTACATATTAGTAATTTCCATAATTACACTCATTCTCTTTACACAAAGGCAAAAAGGAACAACAATAATTGATTTTATACTTTACTGATGTCATATTTTCGGCTAGCTCCAACTTTAGTTAAACTATAAACTCGCTAATGACACCTATGCATTTAAATATTTGAAAGGTAAAACTACCAAATTAATCAAGGCAGAGATGATAATACCTGGAAACATAACACTGTAATAAGCTGATTAGTCATTCCATGTTATTAACTTACATGCTGTTATTAATTGAAGCCCTCTAAGTCCCATTTTAATTAGCCAAACTATAAAGAATTTAGCATAGTTAAACTTTAACTGAATCATATATTAAAAATAGAATATATTTTTATTTCCTTACTCATAAATGACATTTCAGATTTAATGACACTGGCTAATTTGACCAAATCCACATATGTATGTATTTGTGTGTGTATATATGCATGTATGTATATGTGTGCATACACATGCACATACAGGTAAATCTAGGCCTTATTTTTACATGTAAAATATGTAAAAGATATAAACTTATAGGCATAATTATCACAGAATCATCTTGCTGCAAACAATTACGGAAAGATATCTTAAATTCTATTCCAATAAATAAATATTCAAAAATAATAAAAATATTCCAGGAACAAAGGGTACATTTTCATATCAATATACCAATTATGAAATAGTAAAAAAAAAAGGTAGCATATCACATGAAATAAGGGCATGATATTATTAACTACAGCTAAAAAGGTAACACTTCAAACCTCATGTTCAAGGACATGAGAATATTTAGCGAAAAGTATTTCAGGAAAGGTCACTAGATGCATGAAAGTACAATATCAAGTGCTTTCAAATGCCACTACGAATTAATCAGATGAACCAGTACAGAGATTTCAGCAAATTTTTTGTTTAATTTTTAATTTCAAGCAACTTCGGTATATAGCAATCACTCTACTGTATTCTACTTTAGTAGGATCTACCTGTTGACTTCCATAGAAAATTTCTTAAATTATCGGCTCATTAAGGGTATAAATTTTCTTCCATACTTATTATTTTTAGTAATATATTAGATATATGCTATGAGTTCTATATAAAGTAGACATTCAATAAATGCTGGCAGTGCTCATTTTGACTGCAAATGATTAAAGAGAAATGAGTTCCTGCAACAAAGAATTGTCTCAAACCAGTTCCAATTGTTCAGTGAAGAAAGCCATATACATCCAGAGAGAGGGATATGCAATGTGGACCACAACATAACATTTTCATGCTCTCTATTGATGTTTGCTTGCATTGTGTTTCCTTTCTCTGATTTTTTTTTCTTGTAGATAGGATTTTTCTTGCACAACAACTTGTCAAGTATTTTATCATTATTAACATGTAACATCCCCTGCCATCTAGAGGAGGGGTGGGGACTGGGCGTAAAATTTGTAACAGAAAGCTTTGTAAAGATCAATGCTGAGGAACTACCCATACATATGCTATGCAAATAAAAAGCTTTAATAAAAAAATTTAAAAATTAAAAAAAGAGAGAAATGAGTTCTTTACTAGTTAACATATGAATTCTCCAGGGGAAAAACATATAAATAGTATTCAAGGACTAAGTATGAGAACATTAAGAGGCAACAAGGTAGCAAGAATGAGGCAGAATAGAAGTAGTTGATCTTTATTTCTACTAGCAGAACAATGAAGTAAATAAGATGAAATTCTGAATAAAACCATTTGTAAGAAGCTTTTATTACTGACTCTTCTCTTTCCCAAATAAATATACTCATATTATATTTATAAACTGAAGATTAAGTCTATACTTTTATTATATTGATGTGAACAAATGAATATGTTATCAAAACTACAGTCAAACTTAGGGAAGTCAGCAAATCTATGTTAATTTTTTGATTTCATGCTATTTTAGTTCTAGAAGTAAATAGTAAAAAACCAAGCTCATGTCTCTAATAAAAAAAATTTCACAACTCTGATATCAAAAGCACATTTGGCATCCTCTGCTCCATTAAAATTTCTTGAGGATAAAAATTAAGAAACCTTTTCTCCATTTAACTTTATGCCAAGCATGCCAAAATAGATTTCCAAGGTGACTCAAAAGGTAAACAAAGTTGAGGTCTTGAAAGGAAGAGAATTCCAGACATGATAATTATGTTAAAAATTCTTTCCTATTTTGTTAGCAGGGGGTTGTTTAATGACCAATTTTGTGGAATACTAATTAAGAAGTTATTGTTAAAATTTAAGCTTTTTTTTCCCCTCATAGATAAGCAGATTTGAAACTAAAAGTAGTAGGAAATTTTTTCAATTAAATTTTAAATGTTTCTGATGTTAAAATATATGTGGCAGTAGATAACAGGTGCATTTAGAGTACTAGGGGCAAGCATACTTTCAAATCAGTGCATTCAGTTTTTAAGTACTTTTTAATTAGTAACATTTACACTCCAAGGCAGGTAGTTTAATTCTGTCTAAGCCTGAGATCCCTTTGTTATACATCTCTATAAATGACAGATGTTAACAAGAGATGTAAAAAAAAAAAAAAACGCAACAAGACTAAGCACAGGTATTTGCTGCAAAATATCTGGGCAAAGAATGCATTTATCTCCATTTGTTTATTCTTTTCACCTCAAAATGTGCAATTATTTTATTGAAACTAAGATAAAGGGCTTGAGGTCAGGGCAGGGAATCTTCATATTTGGGGATGAACAGAAACATATTCTCTATCTTTTAGCATGTACTATCACTGATTCTAAGATCATAAGAGAGAACATTTGGGTTTGAAAGTGGCCCTAGAGATCAAGTCTAACTTTCTCTTGTAATGGATAAAGACACTGAAGCTCCAAAAGATACCTTGCTTAAAGACACAGAGGGAGTTTGAGAGAGAATTAGAACTCAATTATCTTGGACTCCAAATCCAGTACTTTCTATACTACATCATTATAATTTTTTATTATTTTACTATTTTCTTGACAGGTGCTAGATGAATGTGATGGAATGAGTACTCAGTGTAATTGAGAAGATATAGGGAGTTGGACAAGGTTAGTAAAGAAAATAGATGTAAAAATTATTCTGTAAAGAACCCCAGGGCTTCAAAAACTTTTTTCTAACATATTATAATATGTAACATTTTTCCTGACATATTTTAAAAGAATACTGTCCTATAATATTTTTAAAATATCATAATTCAAACAAAGTAAATTTTTAAATTTTATTTTAACAAAAGCTCTAATAGTATCAATTATTCTGAAAGGTACATCTTTTCTTGAACTACTACTCCTCTCCTTATTGTTATAATCAGCATATTACTTCAACAGGTTTAAATAAGTACTCTCAAAAAGTAAATTTCACAGCTGAAAATGGATTATTCAAAAGCTCTCCAAAGGGATATGAGCTCTTGATTTGTTACAAGAATTTGTTTTCAAAGAAAGAAAGAAATTGCAGGGTGTAGTCTCCTTTTTCCCCCATTAACAAACTTACATGATTTCCGGTTAGAAACTTTCAGCGGCTGAACTAATACTTCTGGTCGCCTTAGCGCAAATCTCCTAGAAATGGGGAGAGAAATATAAATAAATCCATTCATTTTCTTTCTTTTTTTCTTATTAACAGTTTTCATTTTTTTCCACTTCCTGACAATAAGGAAATAATGAGCTCATTCAACAGAAATGGTCTGTACCTTAATGTTTCCTACCTTAGTGCTGTTTAGTGAATACAACTTGTATTCATGGGCAAATTGTTGGTTTTGAATGAACCTTGAACCACAAAACCTAGCAGAATCCCTTTTTTCATTTTTTATTCTACCCTTTTCCCAGGTTTTACTGTCTACAGAGGGAACCTATCCATCTCAGTTAACTCCAAGTGTGAGGCAGAAAAAGATAGAACAAGAAAAAAGTAGTTTGACTTCACAAATATAATGGAGATATTACTTGTCCTCTCAAAGCGTGAGAAAGGGGAGGAAGAAAAAAATGGAAACTCAAATCTGGAAGTTTCAAAGAATTTGAAACTTATGTGTAATTGAAAATTACATATAATTGGTAAACATTTAACATAATTTATTTAAAAAAGAGAAAAGTAGTCTAAGCCTATAAGCAAATGTTACTAATATTTGCTATGGATATTTTAAAGAAATTAATCAGTACAGACTTGTGATCAGAAGTGATGGAATTGGCTCTAATCTGTAGGCTATGTTCAGGTATTTCATTATTTTTGCTATCTATTTCTTCCATCTCTTTCCTACAGTTATAAAACAGAGAGAAGGAAAGGTTGAGTAGTACCTGAAAGCCACAGAATTATACAATAATCATGCATGGAAAGTCTTTAAAAATTTTTTTCATTTAAAAAACATTTTTATTTAGTTTTGAGTTTCCAATTTTATTCCTTTCTCCTTCCTTTCCCTTCCTACTTTCCAAGATGCAAGCAGATATAGGCTATGCATGTGCAATTGGGTAAAACATTTCCATATTAGTCATTTTGTACAAGAAGACTAAAAGAAAAAAATGAAAGAATAAAAAATCATTTGCTTCAGTATGTATTCGATCAATATCAATTCTTTCACTGAATGCAAAGAGCATGCTTCATCAGTTAGTCCTTTGGGATTGTCTTGGATCACTGTATTGATTAATATAGCTAAGTTATTCACAGTTCATCACACATTGCTATTACTGTGTACAACATTTTCCTGGTTTTGTTCAATTCATAATGTATCAGTTCATTTAAGTCTTTTCAGGTTTTCCTGAAAACATCCTGCTTGTCATTTACTACAAATCAACAATATTCCATATAGTAGCTTGTTTAATCATTCATCAATTGATAGGAATCCCTTTGATTTCTAATTCTTAGACATCACAAATGAGCTATAATATTTTTGTACAAATATGTCCTTTCCCCCTTTTTTGTGAGGTTTTTGTGATATAGACTTAGTGTTATTACTGGATCAAAGAGGATTCACAGTTTTATAGACCTTTGGGAATAGTTTTAAGTTGCCCTCCAGAATGTTTACAACTCCACCAACAGTATAATAGTGTCCTAGTTTTACCATATCTCCAATTTCTAACATTTTCCATTTTGGTCATATTAGCTACTCTGATGTGAGGTGTGAGATGAGACCTCAGAATTGTTTTAATTGATGTTTTACAGATCAAAAATGAATTTTTTCAAATGATTACAGATAGGTTTGATTTTTTTGTCTGAAAACCATCTGCTCATATCCTTTGATCATTTATCAATTGGGGAATGATTTGTATTTTTATAAATCTGATGCAGTTCTATATATATGTTGAGAAAAGAGGATTTTATTGGAGATATTTGTTATAAATTCCTCCCTCACCTCCCAGTTTTCAGCTGTTCTTACAATTTTGTTGGTTGCAATGGTTTTGTTGGTGCAAAAACTATTTTACATTTTGTAATGCTCTCTATAGCAAACTATTCTATGTTCTCTTAATTTGCTTATGGTATCACCTTTTATATGTAAATTGTATGCCCATTTTGACCTTATCTTAATACATAGGTAAGATGTTGATGTATATATCTAGTTTCTACTATACTGTTTTCCAATTTTACCAGTAGTTTCTATACTAAAAGCTTGGATCTTTGGATTAACAATATACTAGATTATTATCTCTTAGTATAATGTAATTTGTACCAAATCTATTACAATGAACTACCAATCTATTTCTTAGCCAGAACCTGATTCTTTTGATTACTGCTTTATAATATAATTTGAGATCTGGAATGGCTACACAGTCTTGTTTGGCATTTTCTTCATGACTGCCCTTGGCATAGCCTTGAACTTTTGTACTTCCATATGAATTTTGTTTTTATTTTTTCTAGTTCTAGAAAATATTTTTTTGATATTCTGATTGGCATGACACTGAATATATAGATTAATTTAGACAGAATTGTCATTTTTATTATGTTGGCTTGGCCTATCCATGAGCAGTTTTTCCCAATTGTTCTGATCTGGCTTTATTTGTGTGAAAACTAATTTTTAGTTATGTTCATATAGTTCCTGGGTTTGCCTTGGCAGGTAAGACTCCCTAGTATTTATATTTCCCACAGTTATTTTAAATAGAATTTATTTATCTCTTGTTGCTGGATTTTGCTGGTAATATAATGAAATGCTGATGATTTGTGTGGGTGTATTTTATACCCTGCAACTTTGCTAATATTGCTAATAATTTCAAATAATTTTTAGTTGATTCTCTAGTATTTTCTAAATATATCATATCATCTGCAAAAAGGATAAAAAAATCTGATATGTTGTCTCATTGGTGCCTTTTTCTTTAATGAAATTACTGATGGTTTTTATGATTTGTTTTTTATGATTAATTATTTCATTTCCAATTAATTTTAATCTCTTCACTGTCCATTATTGAATATAATTTTTATTGTATTAATACCTGAAAAGGATGCATTTATTTTTTCTGCTTTTCTACATTTGGTTGTGAGGTTTTTATGTGCTAATACATGGTCAATTTTTGTGCAGCTGCCATATACAATTGAGAAAAAGGAATATTCCTTTCTATTCCCATTCAATTTTCTCCACAGAACTGTCATAACTAACTTTTCCAGAATTTTCTTCATCTCCCTAATTTCTCTCTTGTTTGTTTATTTCTTTTTGTTTTTCTAGTTCGGGGGCAGGGGGGAATTGAGGAACCTCATGGTACCTTTCAGCAAGATATAGTTTCCTTCTTCACCTCTTTTAATTAGATCTATTTTTCTTTTGCTTTGTTTGAAATTATGATTGCTACCCTGCTTTCTTTGTTTCAGCTGCAACATAATGAATTATATTCTAGTCCTTGACTTTTATCCTCCGTTTATCTCTCCATTTGAAATGTGGTTCTTGTGAATAGATTGCAAGATACTGATTTTTAAACTATCCGGTTATTTGTTTCTATTTTATGGGTGAATTTAACCCATTCACATTTATAACTAATTGAGTATTTTTCTTCCATACTATTTTTAACTTCTTTATCTCTCCTTTTCTCTTATCCTTCACCTTTTCCCTCCTCAAAAGTATTCTACTTCTGATCATCACCTTCCTGAATATACTCTTCCCTTTTATCAGTTTATTTCACTTATAGAGTAAGAGAGATCTTGGTATTCCACTGAGTATATATATTATTCCACCTTTCAATCAGTTTTGATGAAAGTAAGAGTTAAGCTCTGCTCACCACATCTCTCCATTTAATTATCTCTCTCATGTCTCTTTTCTCTCTCACCCTTTTATTTTCTTCTTTTTGGGGGATGTCATCCTATCAAAGTCATCTTATATCCATGTCCTCTATCTAGATGTACTCCATCAAAGTGATCTTGTAGTAATAAAGTTTTTTATCTTGCCTTATAGAAATTAAAAAATTTAACCTCATTGAATTTCTTATGTTTTCTATTTCTTGTTTTTTTTTTTTTAATTTTTTTTATGTTTCCCTTGAGCCTTGTATTTAGAGGTCAAATTTCTAATTCAGCTCTGATTTTTTAATTAAAATATTTGAAAATCTTATATTTCATAAAACATCCATTTATTTCTCCCTAAAAGATTTTATTAAATTTTGCTGGGTAGATGATTCTTGGCTGTACTCCTAACCCTTTTGCCTTCTAGAATATTGTATTCTAAGTCCTCTAGTTCTTTAATATGCAAGTTGCCAAATCTTGTGTAATTCCAACTGTAGTTACACAATATTTGAATTGTTTCTTTCTGTAATACTTACTTTCTCTTGACCTGTGAACTCAGGAATTTGGTTATGATGTTCCTAAGAGTTTTCATTTTGGGATCTCTTTTTGGCAGTAACTGGCAGATTCTTTCAATTTCTATTTTATCCTCTAGAACTAATATATCAGAGTAGTTTTCTTTGCTAATTTCTTGAAATATCTTGTCTAGGTGGGTTTTGTTGAAGGGGAGAGGAGGATCATGACTTTCAGGTAGTCAAATAATTTTTATATTATCTCTTTTGGATCTATTTTCTAGGTCAGTTGTTTTTTCATGAGAAATTTTTTTTCTCTTTTTAAAACATTTTTTGATTTTTAAAATAATATCTTAGTGTCTCATAGTCATTAATTTCTACTTGTACAATTCTAATTTTTAAGGAATTATTTTCTTCAGTGAACTTTTGTACTTCCTTTTCCATTTGGCCAATTCTATTTCTTATGGAATTTGTTTTCTCATTAAGTTTTTGCATATCTTTTCCCAAACCATTAACTCTTTTTTTCATGATTCTCTTGTATTATTCTCATTTATTTTCCTAACTTTTCTTCTACTTCTCTATTTTGTTTTAAAAATCTTTTTAAAGCTATCCCAGGAATCCTTTTTGGGTCTGAGATGAAATTACATTTTCCTTTGAGGCTTTACTTAAGGGCATTTTGACACTATTGTCCTCTTCTAAGTTTATGTCTTAGCCCTCCTTATCACCATTGTAACTTTCAATGCTCTTTTTTTGTTGTTTTCTGCTCATTTTTCTTTCTCTTTTCTGGCTTGATGTTTTCATGTCAGAAGTGGCGTCTGGTCCTCCACTATTCCAAGCTTTTTGTGCTGGGGCTCTGGGTCTCACCACTGGCTTATACTGGGCTGCTCACTTTCTCTAGTCCTAGTGACTGAGGCTGTTGCACTGCCCTGGATGCCCTACTCCAGGGTAAGACCTTGCTGCTGGTTACAGGGCCTCTCTGCTAACAGGACCTGGAGGATTAATTTTGTGGTTGATATGCCCAAAAGATGAGGCGCTGGGCTGGGTTGCTATGGAAACAGGGTCTCTTGGGGTACTAGGACTGGATGTTCTGCTGCTGGCCAGCCCCAGGGTGAGGTTCACTCCTGAGGTCAGCAATGGAGTCAAGGCCTGGCTGGTGGGTTGTGCTAGGGATGTGGTCGCTAGCGGGGAGGCCTTGCTACACTGCGCAGAAGGTTCCCAGGTCTAGGCCTTACTGATGGACTGCCCCAGGCTCAAAGCCCTGCTGCAGGCCCCCTGCAACGAAGCTAGCTGTTGCTTTGTTGTTCTAGCATCTTGCTCCCCTCTCATCCCAGTGAGACAGACATTTCCTGCCAGGCTGATAAACTGCTGCCCTGATCCTAGACCAATTTGGAGGTGATTTTCCAGTTATCTGGAGGGGAATTTGAAAGGGCTTCACAGAGTTTCTTCCTAAGGCTACCATTTTGCATCAGACCATTTTCTAAAGATCAAAGATTAATAAACATAGTACCAGAATATGGAATTTTTTTTTAACAAAACACTTAACACTTACAAAAAATAAAAATACAAATTATTCAAGTTGAGAAATGAAAGTCAAAAGATTACAATTTTGCTGAATAAGACAAAAAAAGGCTGCAGTATTTACTACTACCTAGTATATTGCTATATAGTTCTCATAATGATATTTTATTGTTCATATGCTTCTGTTTACTTCCAAATGGATTAGGACTAACCCCCTCCCATTCAATCATTATATACAGATACCAAATTAAGGAAAGCCAAGCTCCAAATACAAAAATATCTAAAATGAGTATCTAAGATCCTAGAAATGATTTTGGAGTTTAGAATAACAACTCTAATGAGTTAACAAGCCATTTCAGCTATGGCAACATGGTTTATTTCAGAGAACATAATAGTGTTCAGAAGCTCACCTTTCCTGAAAATGTTTTGAAGGGATCAAGCCTGCTCGAGGATTGGCATCACCTTCATGTTTGGCTTGCCACCAAGTTGCATCATCTTGGCTCATGATTTGAAGGATATCTCCCTTTTTGAAAGAAAGCCCAGCTTCTTTACATGGAATTGCTTTATCTTCATAAGGATCATAGTCAAATAGGGCTTTGATATACATCTGTAAAAGGTAAAATATTTAATTTGAATGTTATTTGAAATAAATATCAATATTAAATGCACTAAATTGGTCACATTGTTCTTACTCTGACACTGAAGCCAGAATAAATTTGGAAAAATAAAAGCAAATCATAATGCAAAAGTAACATGCTATATGGAAATATATTGCTGTTAATAATAAAAAAAAAACATAATAAAACATCAGGTATAAGTAGTGATTACCTTGCCTTCTTTAGATGGTACATCTTCTTTAATGCTTGGTATAATTTTAAATGTAATTGCTCCCTGAGACTGAGCCTGATAAAAAAAGAAGAATGAAACAAAAAGGTATTACACAAATAGATCTAGTATTTAATAACTTTAGAGCTATAACATTCAGTTATGCCATAATGAGTAAACGATTTATGTAAAAATTAACTAGAAAACCTATTAAAAATCTCAAAACAGTTTTTAAAAATCCACATTAATTACATCACCTCATTTGTCTCTACTGTTCCATTTGTGATCTAGTTTCTGTCTGACTACATTTTAATCCTTAAAATATTTACAAGTCACAAAATATTCTCAAAATGCAAAAAACATTGAATATTGGAGATAGGTGAATATTGAGTTCAACTGAATGGGAAATTACATAAAAGCTAGTTATTGTGTGCATAAGAAAACAGCCTATAAATCAAGCAAAGGCTCATTATAGTTGAACAGATTCCACAAAGACTTATTGACAATGGTATGTGTTTGCATAATGGTACAGTATTAAATACATCGAGTGAATCTAAATTTCAAACAACGAGGATTTCTCTTCACTATGAATTTCTACTGCAAATTACAAAGAATTTTGCTTACCAAAATCTGTATTATTTCTTCAGGTCTCTTATCTTCTACTGGAATTCCATTTACTTCCCTGAGTTCATCACCAACATGAATAAGACCTAAAAATCACCAACTTTGTTACAATATAAAGTAGACTAAAATAGATATGGAATTGAAGAGTTATCTAAGCAATTAAGGAACAATCAGAAGCCCCTAAATTAATTTAGATTCAAGAAAATTACACTTGAAGGGTCAAAGTTAAGATGGTAGAGTACAGGCTGGGACCCAGTTGAACTCTCCCATCATTCTCCTCTATAAAAATTTAAAACAATAACTCATATAAAAATTTGGAATGACAGATCCAACAAAAGGTGAGAGGGAGACATTTTTATAGCCTAAGAAAACTTAGGAGGTCCAAAGAAAAGGTCTGTAGCATCAAGGTGAGTGGGGGTCCAGAGTGAGGCAGACAGTGACAGAAGTAGCAGCTACAGGAGCTCTCTGCCCAGGAAAAGTAACAGGGGTCAAACAACTGAACAAAAAGATTACAGGCAGGCTTGCTGGCAGAAGGTACAGCTGATCATGACTGGCAAGAAGTTGGGGCAGAGAGATGCATTAGCACTAGCAGCTTCAGAAGAGCAGGGGCTTTGGTCAGTCTCAGGGTCAAGGAGTGCTAGGACTTGTGGCTACACGTATCAGGGACCCACGGCTCTCCCAGGATAATACCACCTTGGAAGCACCAAAAACTCGTAGCTCCCAAAAGCAGCTGTGAAAACAGCAGCATGAAAAAGCCCAAGGCTGAGGGCAGTGTGCCCTCCCATCCTCAAGGAGCAGAGCTTGGCTTTAACACAGTTGGGGAAATGAAGAAACCATCACAAAATAATTTTACCATAAAAAGCTACCATTATGTGTGGGGAGCCTAAGGCACAATCTTAGAAGAACCCAACTATGTGAAAAGAGCTACAACCAAGCCTCACATAGTTGAGTTCTTCTAAGATTCATTTCCCCAACTTTTTTTCTTCGCCTTTTCACCTTTTTTTTTTTTTTAAACTAACTGAAGCCAAGACCAGGAAGAATTCCTAGAAGAGTTAAAGAGATAGGAGTGGTAAAGGAAAAATTGGGAAGAGAAATGAAAGCAATGTAAGAATATTGTAAAAGGGGAATTAATTGCTTGGTAAAAGATACTACAATAACTGGAGAAAATAGTATCTTGAAAAACAGAACCAACTTAATGGTAAAAGAGGCACAAAAATACACTGAAGAAAAGCAGTCTTTTAAAAGCAGAACAGTTCATATGAAAGAAGAGACACAAAAACCCACTGAAGAAAATAATTCCTTAAAAATTAGAATTGGGCAAGTAAAAGCTAATGACAAGATATCAAGAAACAATAAAACAAAGTCAAAAGAATTGAAAAAAAAAGCAAACAAGAAAATTTGAAATGCCTCATTGGAAAAACTACTGACCTGGAAAACAGATCAAGGTGAGGTTATTTAAGCCTGAAAGCCATGATCAAAAAAAGAGACCAAACTTCGTCTTTCAAGAAATTATCAAGGAAAATGATATTCTAGTACCACAGAATAAAGTAAAAAGAGAAAGAATCTACTGATTATTTCCTTAGAGATCCCCAAAAGAATATTTTTACTAGAAATATATTTAACTTCCAGAACTCTCACATCAAAGAAAAAATATTGCAAGCAACCAGAAAGAAACAATTCTAATACCATAGAGTCACAGTCAGGATCACACAAGATTTAAGAGTGAGCATTTTAAAGGAGTAGAAGGTTTGGAATATGGTATCCAGGAAGGCAAAGGAAATGGCTTATAACCAAGAATCACATACCCAGCAAAACTGAAATTTTCAGAGGGAAAAATATTTAATGAAATAGAGGACTTCCAAGCATTCTTGGTTAAAAGAACAGAACTTAATAGAAAATTTGACATTCAAACAGAAGACTTTAGAGAAGCATAAGAAGGTAAGCATGAAAGACTAATAATTAGGAATTCAATAAAGTTATACCGTTTACATTCCTGTATGGGAAGATGATACTTATAACTCCTAAAAACTTTATCATTATTAGGGCAGTCTGCATAGACAAAAGACACAGGTATGAATATATTGGGATGATCTCTTCTTCCTCTCCCCCTTTCTCCTTGAAAAAAACGATGGTTGAGAAACAAAGATGTACTGAGAAAGAGGGGACAGGATAGGAAGAATGGGGAAAATTACTTCACCCTAAAAGAGGTGTTCAAGTAATTGCTTTTATAGTGGAGGGGGAAATGGGAGAAGGGGTGTGGGTGGTGACAGGCAATACCTGATTCTCATTCTGATCCAAACTGTATGTAATTGATATATTGATTGCCTTTTCAATGGATGGGAGAAAGGTAAAAGGGAAGAAAAGACTTTAGAATCAAAATTTAAAAAGAAAAGAATGTTTTGTTTTTTTCAAAAAAAAAAAAAAGACATTTTTAAGAGAGAGAGAAAGGTATATTTCCCATATCTCAGAAGTATGACCAGATAAGAAATAGAGGGAGTGGTAGAAATGATAAAAATTGTAATTTCTTCTCTCCCTCTCTTAAAAGAATTCTTTCCCTCTTTTAAAGGATTTAAAGATTTAAATATTGTTCAGATGTTTGATTCTGTAAAAACCTAATTGAAAAACTGAAATATATAGAAAATTGGAGAATGTTAGAACAAGTTGCATAGCACCATCATTTTAGAGATAGAAAACAGACCCACAGAGTTAAAATGCCTTAACCAAGGTTAGGGAGATAAGAGGCAGCTTCATATTATAACCCCAAGGTTTCCTACTCCCAGGCAGCAATGCATATTGCCTTACACACTTGGAATGATTTCAGAAAGATCTTTAAGTGTTGTGAGGCTTGCTCATCCTTTATTTTATATGGAGTTTGGGAATGAGCAATGAAAGAAAAAAAAATGATATGATCTGGCTCAAAACAACTCCTAAATCATTTCCATATTTTAATTGTCATTTACTTGATTATCTATATTGATAACAGATACATTATGTAAATGTTACATTTAAAACTTTCACTTTCACTTATATGAAATCTTACCACTTCTATCTGCAGCACCTCCTCTCATAATTCTAGCCACAACGATTGCTCCAGTATGCTCATCCTTCTTAATTGTGGCTCCCTAAAAACAACCCAAAAAAATGGGGAAGGAAAAGACATATTAAAAAAAAAAACCTCAAAAATAAGTTCATCTATATAAAAAAAAATTAATTAAAAAAAATTACAGACTAAGTCAAAGAATGCTGTTACTAATTAATAATCACAACATTAATTTTATAAATCATGATCACTAACACTGAAAACTTGCATCTCATATCTAACATCTGGATCTCTCAAAGCAGCAATTTGTAGACATTCTTTCAATCTATACATTATTATAATCATTTTTATATTTTTATTGTGTCTCTAAAATACATTTTGATTTCTTTTATCTTTGCTTAACTGCTATTTTAAGCCTCACTCATTCATATTGAAGCTTTCCCTTATGGAAAAGAAAGATAATAAAGAAAAAATCTTCCATGAAGTGGTACATTTTTTAAAAAATACAATATTCTGTTCTGGTAGTATTCTCTTTGATGTGAGTGGGTAGAGGAGAGGTTCACAATCTATTCTCTTAGACTTTTACTGGCTTTTCAATTACTCAGAGTTCACTTTTCACTTGGTAATCTTTTTATTTCTATGATTGTGGTCATTGTCGTCCTTCTCTTTCTCCACCCCCACCCCGCGTTTTCCTTATTTGGTCTATATTAATTCACAAATATTCCCATGTTACTCTGAGTCTTATTTATAATTTCTTACAGCACAATAATATTTTATTACAATAATATGCCATACCTTTTTTGGTCATTCCCAATCATTTGTACCTTATTTTTTTTTCAGTTTTTTGAGCACTGTTTTTGAATATTTGGTAAAAATTAGACTTCTGTTGCTGTCTATGACATCCTTGGATTATATAAGCAGTAGTGGAATTGTTGGATCAAAGAACATTGACAAATAAATCTCTTTTCTTGCAACACTGAAACTGGCATTTAGAGTAGTTAGGTGGACTTTTTCAAATCTATCAACACCCTAACATCAGTGTGCCTATTTTTCCATAGTTCCTACAACACTAACTATTCCCCATTTTAGTCATCTTTGCTGATTTGAATTGAATGATGTAGAAAGGTGTTTTAATTTCCTTTAAAAAAAAAAAAGCATTGGTGATTTGGACCATGTTTTCATATAGTTGTTTAAAATTTACAATTCTTATAAAAACATCATATCCCTTGACTACTCAGTGCTATTTATAGTGTCAATACATTATATAGTTTATATGTTAGGTTTTTATGAGTGATATTTAATAACAAGTATTTTGTCCATTTTACTATTTCTTTTCTGATATCTTCACTAATTTTGTTTCTTCAAATGCTTATTACTTTTATATAATCAAATTTCTCATCTTTTATGATTTCTTCTAATACTTATTTAATTTTACTTTATTCTGATTTTCTATGGTATTACTTTTAAATTCAAGTCATGTTATCTCTTGAGCTCTTTGAGTTATATCATAGAAGATACTCCTTTAATCAAATTTTTGCCAAACTACTTTCCAGTTTTCCTACCAGTTCTTTTTATTAAGAAAAGAAGTCCTTTCTTAGGTAATTTAATTTGATATAAATAATCTGTTTCTTGCTATCTAATCTGTTCCACTGATCTACCTCCAAGTTTTTGTTTTGTTTGTGTTTTACCAGTACCAAATATTATGGATGACTGAATTATTCTGCTATTGATAAATGGTCAAAGCATTTGAACAGGTAAGTTTTCAGAAGAAGATATTAAAGCCATCTATAGTCATATAAAAAAGCTCTAAGTCCCTATTGATTAAAGAAATGAAAATTAAAACAACTCTGAGGTACTATGTCACACCTATCAGAAAAGACAAAAGATGTGAAAAACTAGTCACTACTGTACTGTTGATGGAATTGTGAATTGCTCGAACTATTCTGGAGAACAATTTGTAATTGTGCCCAAAAGACTATAAAACTGTGCATTCCCTTTGACCCACCAATACCATTATCAAATTTATATTCCAAAAAGATCAAAGGAAAAGGAAAAAAAATCTATATGTATAAACATATTTATAGCAGCTCTTTTTGTGATGGTAAAGAAATGGAAACAGAGGGGATGGTCATCAATTGGAAAATAGCTAAAGAAGATGTGATATATGATGAGAGTACTCTTGTGCTATATATGGTAAGGAAAGTGCTTTCAGAAAAACTTGGAAAGACTGATATGAAGTGATGAAAGGCGAAGTGAGCAGAGAACATAATAATGGCAATATTGTAAGAGTGATCTATTGTGAAAGACTTACTCTAATTAAAACAATGATCCAAGATAATTACCAAAAAACCATTTTAAAAAATGCTATACACATCCAGAAAGAATGAACTGAGTAAAGACTGAAGTTTACTTTTCTCATTTTCTTTGTTTCATGCTATTTTTCTTTTTTCTTTTTTTTTCAATATGTCTAATTTGAAATTATGTTTTCCTTGACTTTCACTTATATAATTGATATACTGCTTGCCTTCTTCATGTATGGAGAAGGGACAGGAAGAATCAAGAAAAATTGAAACAAAAAATGTTTAATATTATAATAATTAAGTTTTCTAAAATAAATATATTCATTTAAAATTTCATCTTCTTAGCTTTAACAAATTTCTAGACTGCTAAGATCTTTCAAAAACCAGATGCCAGCACTCAATATACTAGTTATCTTTCTAAATTTTGCGTTATCTGTACATTTGAAAAGCATGTCATCTCTGCCAATCAACTGATAAGAATTATCAACAACAAAAGGGGCAATATTGATGTGGGGGGGGGGGGCGGTGCTTTACTAAAGACTTGTTTCCAAGTTGACATGGAACCATCAATGATTTAATCCTTGGGTCTCTAAACAAAAACTTCCTCTGAATTCATGCAACTATTATCATTCAGCCCAAATCTCTGCATCTTGTCCACAAGAATGGTATTAGAGATTCCATCAAATATTCTGCTAAATATAAGCAGATTATACCCCTGGCTCTAACACTATAGTAGCACTGTCCAAAAAAAAAAAACCCACAAATGAAATTAGAAGGTCATGATCTGTTCCAGATGATGCCATGTTGGTCTTAATGATGATCAATCAAAAGTATCAAATGCTTTCTGTGCCAGGCATTATTCTAGATGCTGGGAATAGAAAACCAAAAATGAAACAATCCTTGTTCTCACAGTGCTAAATCTTTTGGGGGTGAAATTATATGATATCCTGAACATCTAATCATGGTTACAGCATATATATAAATGTACAGAGATAGCCTGTGTTCTTCAAGAAACAAATGGGTGAGTAGGCCTGAAATGAAGAGTGAATGAAGGGGAATGATGTGCAATCACCTGAGAAAGGCAGGTAGGAGTCACACTGTGAAGGACTTAAATTGCCCAAAATAGGATTTTATAGTTTATCCTGGAGGTAATATATCTGAATAGTGAAGTGATAAATTCAGACTTGTGCTTTAGGAATAACATAACTACTTGAAGGATGAACTTGAGGGGAGAGACTTGAAGCAAGAAACTACTGTAATTGCGCAAATGAGGGGCAATAAGGGCTTAGACTAATGTGGTGGCTATATAAGATCACAGCTTCCTTTCCATAATAATTAAGTTTTTATCCTCAAAATGATCTCATGCATTAATAGGATGGGTGATATTATTCCTATTCCTATTCACAGAATGGTTTACAGATGAGGATATTGGAAGGGAGATTAAATAGACTAAAACTAACAATAAATTAATGGCAAAATCAGGACTAGAATAATGTGCTTGACTCCTTTAGCCTGAGGCTTTTATCATAACACTACATTACTGTCCACTTTGGAAAAGTCTCTTAAGTTCAGATGATAATAAAGTAAGCATGACAGATAAGTTACTTAAGTTGTCTTTTCTTAGGCCAATATACACAAGTATCTACTATCCCTCTGCTTTAGGATCAAGTAACTTCCTAGTGGGCAGAGGAGTATTCTAATTTTCTGGCATGAGGTAGGGAAAGTATCGTAAAGCAGGTTTTTCAACATTCTTATTTTATGGAGCAAAGGCAAAGTCTGGACGCTCTCAGGCTAACAAATGGAACTACTGGGCTGTAAGAACAACACATACTAGCAGTGATTTTTTGGCAAGGATATCTTGAAAAGGCATCCAAGAAACCAGCAAGAGTTTGGAAAAGTCATCCCACATTGCATCACAGTCCTGAAATACTGCCCTTTAGGTGGGGTAGAATTCACACCACAGTAGAAAGTGGGATTTTTCTAGAATTTGCCAATAATCACATTTCTATAATTAAAAAACAGATATAATGAAACAAAAAAGAACTAGCCTAGTAGACATATTTGTATATGTGGAATGTATTTTCTGTGGAATGCATTTCTGGCAAAAGTCTAAATTGAGCTACATTATTACTAAGATAACAACTTGTAAGGCACCCTATTATTCTTGTGACAAGAGAATAGATATATTGATCACCAGACTTGGAGTCTGTAAGACCCGAGTTCAATTTCTCCCTCAGTCACTTATTAGCTGTGTGACCTCAAAGAAGTCCATCAGCCTCTTCTCAGTCTGTTTCCTCATCTATACTTTGGAGAAAATAATAATGCTCACTTTTACAGGATTGTGGTGAAGACCAAATGAAGTATGATATGTAAAGCACTTTGCAAACCATAAGGTGCCACATGAATGTTGGGTATTATTTATCATATAATCAAACAAACCAAAAATCTAAATGAGCGTAAAAACCAAATTTAAAAAGAACAAATGAAATGCTTTTTTCTTAGATCAACAAACTTAATTTGGGAGAAAATCAATATGAAAATAAAAAACTACTACTTGGACACAGGCAGTTCAATGGATTCAAATCTAAAGTCATTTAGAGAGATTAACAAGTATAATCACTATCTATTAATGGTATATCATTATTCTAGTGAGAAAAGCTAATGTCAGATGACTCCGAGGCTCTAAAAGGATCCAAACTAGAACACTCTCTTACCATCTTCTGAGAGTTTAGTTAGGACTAGTTATTCTCTCCTCCCCTACTCTGGCTTTCATACTAAGGGATTTCAACATACTTGCTGAAACTTCAACCACCTAACCTCCCAATTCCTCAACTAATTCATTAAACACTTCCTATTACTCCACCCCACCTCAAGCCACATTCAGAGATGGCCATACCTGGATCTAGCTAACAGCTCACAAAGGCACTATATCCTTATGAAGTCTCTTTTGTGATCACAATCTACTAGCCTTCCACCTGACCGGGCCTGGCAAGCCCAAAGCCTGTTTTCCATCTTCATCATGGGTTCTAATTTTTCCACCTTCAGTTCTTTCCTGGGCCTTACACTGACCAGACTCTCTTTCCTTCATGATCATGCCCTTTTGGTGAATCAATTCAACTCCATCCTGGTTTCTTGTCTGGAGTCTCTTGCCCTCTACTATCTTGCCCTGATAAGCTTCAGTTTTGCATTACTCCCTCCATCTGATGCCTTTGTTCCTATTCCCATCCTGCTGAAAGATGCTGGAAAAGATTATTAAATTGTGCTGACTAGGTCTGCTACAAATTTATATTTATAACAATCTCACTGAAACAAAACAAGCCATTTATAGATCCTAATTAACTCACTATCTCACTCACCACAGCAGTTTTGCCAAATCTTTTCATTTTCAAACTTCCCATAGCTATCCCCTCTTCCTACCCTCTTATAGCACTACGTTTTGTTGTTTGTTTGTTTTTTGCTTAGGCAATTGGAGTTAAGTGACTTGCCCAGGGTCACACAGCTAGGGCATGTTAAGTGTCTGAGGCCAAATTTGAACTCAGGTCCTCCTGACTTCAGGGCTGGTGCTCTATCTACTGCACCACCTAGCTGTCCTTATAGCACTACATTTCACCTAAAAAAAAAAAAAAAAAAAAATTGGATCCCAATTGCTCAAGGTTCTTTCTCATCCCTTCCTCTCCATCTCATCACTCAGGTGCCTTCTGCCACTATCTCCTTCTTCATCCCTGTTTCAAAGACAGAAATGGCTCTTCTCTTTGCAAAAGCAAACTCCTCGATATGCACATTCCACCCTATCTTCTCCAGCAGACTGCTCCCTCTAAACAAGACCCTTTTCTCACTTCTCTTGATTTGACTCTGTTCACTGTATGCTTCTCTATTACTTAAAGACATGCCTGTGTCTCACCCATCCTCACAAAACCCTCCCTTGATCTGTCAATCCCAGATCTCTCTTCCCTTTTTTGAGGATCTTTACAATTGGTGACTCTACTTCGCTTCCTCTCATTCTCTTAACTCTCTAGTCTGGCTTCCAGCCTCATCAAAAGCTGAAACTACTCTTTCCAAAATTACCTCCAGTCTGCCAAATATAATGACCTCTTTTCAGTCTTCATCTTTCTCACTTTCTCTGCTGCCTCTGAATCATCTTCTTCTCCTCCCTACTTATTTTCTTCTCTCCAGACTATTCTGGCTCTCCTCCTCCCTCTCTCGGCATGGCTTCTTAGTCTCCTTTCTGGCTTTTTATCCTAGTTATTTGCACCAATGGTGGGGGTCCTGCAGAGTTCTGTCTGGAACCCTCTCTTTCCTCTATATATTTCCCTTGGTAATCTTATCAGCTCCCAGGGACTTAAACTTGACAGTGACAATTCTCAAATATTTAACCAGTCATAACTTCTCTCTTAACCCCTAGACTTGGATCTTCAATTGCCTAATGGAAATCTCAAACTGGATGTCACACAGACATCTTACCCTTAACACATCCAAAACTTAACTCATTATCTTTTCCCTTAAGCCCTCCTTTCTTCCAAACTTGCCATTAGTGTAGAGGTACCACTACCCTCCCAGTAACCAGACTCACAACCTAGACATTATCTTCACTTTTTCACTCTCTTTTGCCCAAAATGGCACTAAGTCTTGTGGACGAGGACCTCTACAGCTTCTTTTACAAGGACCCTCTGCTCTCCCCTGCTATGGCCATGACCTGTGGCAGGTCCTTCTCACTTCCCCCTCTCACCGTGCAAACGCTGGTCTCTCCCTCTTGAGATGGTAAGCAATCCAATATGTTATATATGTGCAATTATGTAAAACATTTCCATATTAGTCATTTTGTTCAAGAAGACTTGAGTAAAAGTAAAAAGATGAAAGTGACAAGTACCATGTTGCAGTCTGTACTCAAACAATATCAGCACTTTCTCTGAAAGTATGCTTCTCTTACTATTCTTCGTCATTAGTCCTTTGCCACTTTTGGGATCATTGTGTTATTGAGAATACCCAAGTCATTCATAGTTCTTCATCAAATCATATTGCTGTTGCTATGCATAATGTTCTGCTTTTTTTTTTTTTAACTTCACTCTGCATCAAAAATATCTAAGTCTTCCCAGGAAAAATCCATTTTCTATAAGAAGCTTTTCCCTAATCCCTTTATGCTTTCCCTCTTGTTATGTACACTTATTTTCAGATTGTCTCTCCTATTAGAGTATGAGCTCCCCAAAATAGTGACTGTCCTTTTGTCTTCCTTTGTACACCCAGTACTACACAGTACTTAGAACATAGTGGGTATTTGATAAATACTTCTTGATTGAGTAATGGAATTTACTGCAATGTATGAAATTACAATATAACTACAGAGAAGCACAGACTGACGTGAACTGATGCCAAATGAAGCAAGCAGAGCCAAAAGACCACAGCAATGTAAATGAAAAACCATCACCAAACAACTGAAAATGAAATTTCAGTGTTACAAAGAAATGTACGGGCAACTAGGTGGCACAGTGGATAGAGCACCGGCCCGAAGTCAAGAGGACCTGAGTTCAAATCAGACACTTAACACTTCCTATTTGTGTGACTCTGGGCAAGTCACTTAACCCCAAATGCCTCAGGAAAAAAAAAAAAGACAAAGAAATGTAGTTTGAAAGACTCAATATAGTCAGGTATCTCATCACATTCTTTTCCTAAAGTGGGAAGGAAAGAAATGTGGAACACTGCATATTGTGTCAGGTTTTCAAATTTTTGATCAGTTTTCCTCTTAAAAAATTCTTTGTGGGGCAGCTAGTGGATAGAGCACCAGCCCTTAAGTCAGGAAGACCTAAGTTCAAATCTGGCCTCAAACACTTAACACCTTCTAGCTGTGTGACCTTGGGGAAGTCACTTAACCCCAATTGCCTCAGCAAAAAAAAAAAAAAAAAATCTTTGTAACAATTCTGAGGTACCACCTCACCTCTCTAAGATTGGCTAAAATGACAGGAAAAGATAATGATAAATGTTGGAGGGGATGGGAGAAAACTGGAACACTGATGCATTGTTGATGGAGTTGTGAACTGATCCCACCATCCTGGACAGCAATATGGAACTATGCTCAAGGCACTATAAAACTGTGCATACTTTTTGATGCAGTAGTGTCTCTACTGAGCCTGCATTCCAAAGAGATCAAAAAAAAAAAAAAAAAAAAGGGAAAGGGCCCCACATGTGCAAAAATGTTTGTGGCAGCCCTTTTTGTAGTGGCTAGAATCTGGAAACTGAGTGGATGCCCATCACTTGGAGAATGGCTGAATAAATTATGGTATATGAATGTTAAGGAATATTATTGTTCTATAAGAAACAACCAGCAAGATGATTTCAGAGAAGCCTGGAGAGACTTGCATGAACTGATTCTGAGGGAAATGAGCAGAACCAGGAGATTATTATACACGGCTTTTATAAAAAAAAATTCTTTGTGATAAAGATAATATTTTTGCAAATGAATAAATAAATGCAGTTATTTGGAATATCTGTATCAAAGAAAACAAGCCCTAAAGGACAGAAGGCAAGCACAGTTAACTTGAAGAAAGTGGCTACTTCAACCTGAAATGAATGCAAGAATAATTAGACATATATGATGACTGTGACAAAGGAATGAAGCACTGGATTACTCTGAAATCCTTACTATACAATACCAACTATTATTAATTTTCTTTTGCTACATTATACACAGTATGTTATAAGTGAGAAAACTATACGATAATCAATTCTGATGGATGTGGCTCTTTTCACAGCAAGATGATTCAGTTCAATTGTAATAGAGATGTGTTGGAAAGAGCTATATGCATCTAGAGAGAGGATGATTGGGACTGAAGATGGATCACAACATAGTATTTTCACCTTTTTTTTGCTGTTGTTGCTTGCTTGTTTTTTTTTTCTCATTTTTTGATCTGATTTTTCTTGTGCAGCATGATAAATATATAAATATGTTTAGAAGAATTGTACATGTTTAATCTATATTGGATTATTTACTATCTAGGGAAGGAGGGATGTGGGGAGAGAGGGAGAAAAATACGGGACACAAGGTTTTACAAGGATGAATGATGAAAACTATCTTTGCATGTACTTTGAAAAATAAAAAGCTTTTATAAAAAATTCTTTGTGATAAAGAATTGCTTTCTGGGAGATTAAAAGGGAAATTTTATAGGGGGAAATTTTGATGATATAAAAATAATCATGATATCGAAATAATATTTTTGCAGTTATTTGGAATATCTGTATCAAAGAAAACAAGCCCTGAAGGTCAGAAGGCAAGCACAGTGAACTTGATGGAAGTGGTTACTTCAACCTGAAATGAATGCAAGAATGATTAGACTTATATATGATGAACACCTCCCTAGGACTGTGACAAAGGAATGAAGCACTGGATTACTCTGAAATCCTTACTATACAATACCAACTATTATTAATTTTCTTTTGCTACATTATACATAGTATGCTATAAGTGAGAAAAATTGATGTATATGTTTTGGGTTTATCCAGTGGTATTTCTGACATTTAAGTAACACATTTAAAAATGTATTCAGAAATTTTACATATGTATACTTCCCATATAACATGCAAAATTAACTTAATTACAAAATCCTTTGTGTCAAAATATTCATTGTATAAATTATGGTACCTATGAATGAAATATCAAAATATGATCTAGATTTTTTATAAAAAGGAATTATAATATTGCCAGTTTCTATCTCTAGCATCTTCTTATGGCCTTCTAAAAATAGTCAAAATAATTTATAGGACCATGTGAAATTGATGAATTATGGCAAATTAGAGTATACCAATGTAATGCTACTATTATTGTGCTATATGAAATGACTAAATAGATTCAGAAAAACCTAGGAGGACTTATATGAATTACTGTAGAATAAAATAAGCAAAACCATAAAAACAAATACAAAATAGCAGCAGAAGAAATTATATTTGACTGCCCATTTTTTCTTTATTTCCTTATAAACTGTTCTTTTGTTCTCTGCTGTGCAACTGTTTTATTTTATTTTATTTTTCCTCCTTTCATGTCCTCTATTACCCCCAAGCAGGCAATAGTTAAGAAAGGATATATTTATGAGCACATATATAGATATATAGATATATACACACATCTCACACCACTTCACCTACATACACACACATATCTTTACTATCCTTGCTGATTCTTTATTTTATTTTTTTTAATTAAATCTTTTTATTTGCAAAACATATGTATGGGTAGTTCTTCAACACTGACCCTTACAAAGCTTTCTGTTACAAATTTTTCCTTCCTAGTCCCCTCCCCTCCCCTAGATGGCAGAAAGTCCACTACATGTTAATTATATTAAAATACTTGACAAGTTGAATATATGTATACATCTGATTCTTTATTTTAATTCTGCTCCTTAATTTGCCTTGCTAGTACTTAACCGCCCCCCACTCATAAACCCCCCTCTCTTGTCTTCTTCCCTCACCCTTTGCTTCCCCATGGGCCCATTCCTCCCCCCTTATTTCTTATAGAATTTGGAAGATACCTTTAGAGTATAGTATCTATGTAGTTCTGCCAATTTAACTCATTCCTCATATGAGGAAGTTTTCAGAACTATGAGTGTGTTGCTTCGCCCCCCCCCCAATGTCTTTGTGTCTATTCTTCCTCTGCACCTCATTTGTACAACATGATTACTATCTTAACTTTCTTTTAAGCTACCCTATTGTTGATGTCAATCTTAAACATATGCTATATATTTCCCATGTAAAAAAAACATACATAATTTGTCCATATTGAGTTCCTTGAAATTGATGTCTGATATTGGCTCTAATACATTAAAATTTTTAATGAGTTTGGATTTCATTGAAACAAAGTCCTACAAATATGCAAGTTCATTGAATGTCCATTTTTTCTTATTCGGTACTTTAGACAATTTTGCAGGATATATTTTTGGCTGCAGACCTAGTTATTTTGATTGTCAGTAGATAAAGTTACCTACTGACTATGGTCTTTTATTGTGGCTGCTGATAAGTCCTGAACAATTTAATTTTAGCTCTAGCTTATCTGAATTTTTTTTTCTTGTTTCTTGCAAAAAAAAATTTCTTTTTGGTCTGTGGGTTTTGAAATTTGGCAATAATAAATATTCCTATGTGTTTTCCACAAAGGATCTCTCTGAGGTGCTGATTGGTAGATTTTTTTTCTATTTCTTCCTTCCCCTTATGTGCTATCACACCAAGACAATTCTCTTGGAATATTTCTTGCATTATCATGTCAAAGTTCTTTTTTTGGTCACAACTTTCAGACAGTTAAATTATTCTTATTTTTTATCTTCTTGATCTATTCTCCAAATCTATCATTTTTTTTATGTTTCACATTCTGTTCTATTTTTTCATTCTTTAGAATGTTTTATTTCTTGTTTGCTCATAATTTCATTGGCTTCCCCTTGCCCAATTATAATTTTTAAAGCGTTATTTTCATCTTTGAGACTGTATCTCCTTTTCTAGTTGGTTATCTTTTTTTCATAATCTTTTTCTTTTTCTTTGATGATTTTTTGTTTTGTTTTGTTTTTCCTCAAGGTCTCTCATTTGATTTTTAAATTCTTTTTTTTAGTTCTATAAATCTCTCTGGGCAGTGAACGATTTCATGTTACTCTTTGGGATAGAAGCTTTTTTTTTCTTTTTTTTAAAAATTCAGTGTCCTCTTCTGAAAATGAACCCTCATCTTCCCTGAACCCACAGTAAGTTACCATGGTGGGATTTTTTCTTAAGAGGTATTAATGTAAGCACCTCTAATCCTGGAGTGGGCCATGGTGCCTCTAGCTTCACTTCAGCTCTCCTCTCTGACCAGAAAACCCAAACCAAGAGTTCTGCCCTCCAGCAAGTGCCCACAGCCCACAGTGTCCCTACCCACCTGCCCCTGCATTCAACTCAGTGTGCAGGTCCCAGCTCACCAGGGTTGAGTATCAGCAGCACATCTGAACCTAGCATTCTGGATCAGTTGGGGTTCCCCCTCTTTCTGGACTCAGACTACTCCACCACTCCACTCCACAAACAGTCCAGAAAGTGAAAGTCACTGTGACTCCTGCTGAGGCTCCAGGCATACCCAGCTTGCCCCAGGTTTCCCCACTGGGAGTTTCTGCTGACCTACTACACTTCACATGGGTTAATCCCTGGCCCTGGGGTCTTTCTTCAAATCTTTTTGGGTTGTACCTGGAGGACCCCAATTCTGTTCCAAGTCATCTAGATTTTTCACCAGTCTGTATTCGCCCTGAGGCACAAATTTGTTCTATTTATGGAAGAAATCTGGGGCTTGAAATTTACCAACTTACTCCATCACTTCCCAGGATCCTCCCTCCATACATATTATCTTAAAAAAAAAAAAGTACCTGCCATTTATTCATATTACCTTCTACTTATGTCCACTTGCCCCAACAGTACATCAGACTCCTAAGTATATCTATGTGTATGTTATTCACATATGAGCTTTACCCCATATTTTGATACTGATTTCCCTCCCACCCTTTCACCCTCCCACACTCTCTGCTCTGCCCTATTTGCTGCCAGTTTATCTCTGGCCTGTGTGCCTCTGCACAGACAGCTCTCCATACTTGAAAAACTCATCTACTTCACCTCTCACTTCTAGATTCACTGCCCATCTTCAAGATTCTGTTCAGGTTTTTTTGATCCTCCCAATTGCTAATGCTCTCTCCACTCCCCTTCCAACATTGTTGTGTATTTATTCTCTGTGTATGTATGTGTATTTTTCTTGAATGTATGTATGTATGTATGTGTGTGTGTATATATATATATATATATATATATATATATACATACATATAAATAATTTAATCTGTGTAATGTGGTTCCCCTTACTGTAAGTTCCTTGAAGGTGTAGAACATTGCTTTTTCTCTTTCTATCCACAAACCTTAGGACATACTAGGTTCCTAAGTATTCATTCAACTAAATTCAAGTTTTAATTATCTATTTATCTAACAATCTTTCTTTAAATTATGATTTAGGAACCACAGGAAATCATCATAGTAAAGACCATTAGATTTGGAGTTAAAAAAAAATAGGGTGTTTCATCATCTGTTAAAAGAGAGGGTTAGCCTAGATGATCCTAAGAATGCCTTCCAGTTTTAAAATCTTATGATCCTGGCTTGAGACCAAGAACCCTTAACCTACCAAGCATTAACTCCTTTAAAAAAAAAAATATGACATATTTCAATATAACTCCGTTCCACTGCAACACTATAGAGTTTATTGGATACATTTTAAAAATAATTAAGGGATATACTGGCTTTGCTAGACTGCCGAAAAGGTTCATTCATTAAAAAAAGGTTCTTAAGGTTAAGAAGCCCAGGGGAGGTGGAGCCAAGGTGGCGAACCGCAGACAGCGTCCTCTGTGAGCTCCTGAGACCTTCCCTCAGACCCAGACAAATTGAGCCTTCAAATTGGTTCTGGAGTGAGGGCTCCACCAAACACTTGGACTACAACGCACTTCTATCAAATATCTACTTTGAAAGAACTTCTGAGGTCAGTTTTAGACGGGCAGGGGATCGAGCAGCTCCCAGCGCTCAGACGCCAGTGCACAGCTGGGGTGCAAGTCTGGGGCTGGGAAGGACCAGAAGATTTTAGGCTGCCAGAAGTCCCTGGGAGACCCTTGGGCCACTTTGCTCTGCTTACAGGCAGGTGCTTTGACAGGTCTACCTTTGATAAAGGGTGGATTGAGAGCAGCTGAAAGTGTGGTCCTAGTGCGGATCTAGCCAGATCAGCCCCAGACCGGAAGTCAACTCGGCAAATTGCCCCAGGGCATATTGAAATCACTGCTGCTGCTGCTGCTGCTGCTGCTGCTGCTGCTGCAGAATTCCCTGCTGGTGACTGATACCTCTGCTGAAAATCATGAGCAAAAAGAAGAGAGCTCTCACCATAGACAGCTTTTACGGAGAGAAACTAGAGAAGTCCCCTGATCCTGAGATTCTGGAAACAATCCCAGATGAAGCCACAAAGGTGGATTTAAGCTGGTCTCCCTTTCAGAAGGCTTACCTGGAAGACTGCATAAAGAATCTCAAAAGAGAGCTAGAAGAAGATTGGGGAAATAAATTGAGAGCAGTGCAAGAAGGAAATATCGCCCTGCAACAGAGATGTGAAAAACTGGAAAGTAAGTCTGGTGAATTGGAAAAAGACAACAATTCACTAAAAAACAAAATTGATGAATTGGAAAAAGACAACAATTCACTGAAAAACAAAATTGGTGAATTGGAAAAAGTCACCAAATCACAAGAAAATAAAAATAGTGAATTGGTAAAAGACAACAATTCACTGAAAAACAAAATTGGAAAAATGGAAAAAGAATGCAATGAACCAAAAAATTCAATTGGCGAGTTACGAAAGGAGCTAAAAAAGATAGCTGAAGGAAATAACTTAAAAATTAAAATTGAACAAATTGAAATGAATGACTAATAAGACTTCAAGAATCAGTCAAACAAAAACAAAAAAATGAAAAACTAGAAGAAAATATGAAATATCTCCTAGGAAAAACAACTGACTTGGAAAACAGATCCAGGAGAGACAATCTAAGGATTATTGGACTCCCTGAAAGTCACGATGAAAAAAAGAACCTTGATTCTATCTTCCAGGAAATCATGAAAGAGAATTGCCCTGATGTTTTAGAATCAGAAGGCAAAATTGGCATTGAAAGAATTCACAGATCACTTCCTGAAAGAGACCCCAAAATTAAAACCCCAAGGAATATCGCACCAAGGAAAAGATATTACAAGCTGCTAGAAAAAAACAGTTCAAATACCGAGGAACTGTCATTAGAATTACACAGGATCTGTCAGCTTCCACATTGAAGAATCGAAGGGCCTGGAATCAAATATTCTGAAAAGCAAAAGAACTTGGATTACAGACAAGAATAAGCTATCCAGCTAGAATGAGCATCATCTTCCAGGGAAGAAGATGGTCATTCAATGATACAG
>JAJPUD010000390.1:430711-457707 GCA_023553655.1 Myrmecobius fasciatus | reverse complement strand
ATTGAGGGAAAGAAGGGAGGGTGATGAGTATTCTTACTCTCATTAGAATAGGGCTCTAAAAGAGTATACCAGACGCATTGATTTCAGGGAAAAACTTGGCTCTCTGTATAGGGAAGTAGGAGGGAAAGGAGGAAAAGAAAGGGATAAATTAATAGAAGGTTTAGGGGAAAGGTGTAAAAAAGAGGGAGGGTTCTAAAGGGGGGAGGACTGTTAGAGGGAGGTGGTCATCAAAAACAAAATACTGGGGAGGGGGGAAGGGAGTAAGGGGAAAGGGAAGAGAAAAATATAACTTTGGGTAAATAAGATGGCAGGAAATATAGATACAGTCATTTTAACTGTGAATGTGAATGGGATGAACTCTCCAATAAAACAGAAACGGATAGCGGACTGGATTAAAAGCCAGAATCCTACAATATATTGTTTACAAGAAACACATCTAAAACATAGAGATACATACAGAGTGAAGGTAAACGGCTGGAGCAGAATCTTTTATGCTTCAAGTGAACAAAAAAAAGCAGGGGTAGCAATCCTTACAGATCAAGTAAAAGCAAAAATAGATCTAATTAAAAGAGATAAGGAAGGAAACTACATTTTACTAAAGGGTGCCATAGACAATGAAGCGGTATCAATGCTAAACATATATGCACCAAGTGGTATAGCATCCAAATTCCTAGAGGAGAAACTAACAGAGATGCAAGGAGAAATAGACAGTACAACTATACTAGTGGGGAATCTCAACTTGCTCTCTCAGAATTAGATAAATCAAACCACAAAATAAATAAGAAAGAAGTAAGGGAGATAAACAAAATGTTAGAAAAGTTAGGTATGACAGATCTCTCGAGGAAATTGAATGGTGATAGAAGGGAGTATACTTTTTTCTCAGGGGTTCATGGAACTTATACGAAAATTGATCATGTGTTAGGGCATAAAAACCTCAAAATCAAATGCAGAAAAGCAGAAATAGTAAATGTATCCTTTTCAGATCATGATGCAATAAAACTCACATGTAATATAAGGCCAGGAGAAAATAGACCAAAAGTTAATTGGAAATTAAATAATCTAATCCTGAAGAATGAATGGGTGAAAGAGCAAATTATAGACACAATCGATAATTTCATCCAGAAGAACGACAATAATGACACAACATACCAAAATTTGTGGGATACGGCCAAAGCGGTTACAAGGGGTAACTTTATATCTCTAGATGCTTATTTGTATAAAATAGAGAAAGAGTTAAAAAACTAGAAAAAGAGCAAATTAAAAACCCTCAATTAAATACCAAATTGGAAATTCTGAAAATAAAAGGTGAGATTAATAAAATTGAAAATAAGAAAACTATTGAATTAATAAATAAAACTAAGAATTGGTTTTATAAAAAAAAAACCAACAAAACAGATAACCCTTTAGTTAATTTGATCAGAAAAATGAAAGAGGAAAATCAAATTGTTAGTTTCAAAAATGATAAGGGAGAACTTTCCTCCAATGAAGAGGAAATTAGAGTAATAATTAGGAGTTTCTTTGCCCAACTTTATGCCAATAAATTTGATAATCTAAATGAAATGGAGGAATATCTACAAAAACATAGATTGCCCAGGTTAACAGAAGAGGAAATAAATTATTTAATTAGCCCCATTTTAGAAAAAGAAATAGAACAAGCTATTAATCAACTCCCTAAGAAAAAATCTCCAGGGCCAGATGGTTTTACATGTGAATTCTACCAAACATTCAAAGAACAATTAATTCCAATACTATACAAACTATTTGAAAAAATAGGGACAGAAGGTATACTACCAAATTCCTTCTATGATACAGATATGGTGCTGATAGCTAAACCAGGTAGGGTGAAAACAGGGAAAGAAAACTATAGACCCATTTCCCTAATGAATATTGATGCAAAAAAATTTTTTTTAATTTTATTTTATTTGCATAACATATGTGTGGGTAATTCCTCAACAATAACACCCACATAGCTTTCCATTAGAAATTTTTCCCCCCAACTTCCCCACCCCTCCCCTAGATGGCAGGACATCCACTACATGTTAATCATGCCAAAACATTGGCAAATCGAACACATGTATACATATCTCCAAACTTATCCCCGTTGTGCAAGAAAAATCCTATCCACACAAACGATATTTGATGCAAAAATTTTAAATAAGATTTTAACAACAAGATTACAGAAAGTCATCTCCAGGATAATACATCTTGACCAAGTAGGATTTATACCAGGAATGCAGGGCTGGTTCAATATCAGGAAAACTATCAGCATAATCAATTATATTAATAACCAAACTAACAAAAACCATATGATTATCTCCATAGATGCAGAAAAAGCATTTGATAAAATCCAACACCCATTCCTATTAAAAACACTAGAGAGTATAGGAATAAATGGGCTTTTCCTTAAAATGATTAGTAGCATCTACTTAAAACCATCAGCAAGCATCATATGTAATGGAGACAAACTAGAACCATTCCCAATAAGATCAGGAGTGAAACAAGGCTGCCCACTGTCACCATTACTATTTAATATTGTATTAGAAATGTTAGCTTTGGCAATAAGAGAAGAAAAAGAGATAAAAGGAATTAGAGTAGGTAATGAAGAAACCAAATTATCACTCTTTGCAGATGACATGATGGTATACTTAGAGAACCCTAGAGACTCAACTAAAAAACTACTAGAAACAATTCACAACTTTAGCAAAGTTGCAGGATTCAAAATAAATCCACATAAATCATCAGCATTCTTATATATTACCAACAAAGTTCACAGCAAGAGATAGAAAAAGAAAATCCATTCAGAATAACGGATGATAGCAAAAATATTTGGGAATCTATCTGCCAAGAAAATGTCAGAAACTATATGAACTAAACTACAAAACACTTTCCACACAAATAAAATCACACCTAGTCAATTGGAAAAACATTAAGTGCTCATGGGTAGGCCGAGCAAATATAACAAAAATGACAATACTACCCAAACTAATTTACTTATTTAGCGCCATAGCAATCAAACTCCCAAGAAATTATTTTACAGACCTAGAAAAAATAGTAGCAAAGTTCATTTGGAAGAACAAAAGGTCAAGAATTTCAAGGGAATTAATGAAAAAAAGACAGATGAAGGCGGCCTTGCTGTACCAGATCTAAAAAGATATTATATAGCAGCGGTCATCAAAACCATTTGGTACTGGCTGAGAAATAGAGCAGTCGATCAGTGGCATAGGATAGGATACCAGGACAAGCTAGGTAATAATGTTAGCAATTTAGTGTTTGATAAACCCAAAGACCCCAGCTTTTGGGATAAGTACTCACTATTCGGCAGAAACTGCTGGGAAAATTGGAAACCAGTGTGGAAGAAATTAAGACTGGACCCACACCTAACACCGCACACCAAGATAAGATCTAAATGGGTTCATGATCTAGATATAAAGAGTGATATTATAACCAAATTAGAGGAACATAGGATAGTTTACCTCTCAGACCTGTGGAGATGGAATAAATTTATGTCCAAAGAAGATCTGGAACTCTTAATTGAACACCAGATAGATAATTTTGATTATATTAAGTTAAAAAGTTTCTGTACAAACAAAACTAATGCAGACAAGATTAGGAGGGAAGCATCAAATTGGGAAATCATCTTTACATTTAAGGGTTCTGATAAAGGTCTCATCTCTAAGATATATAGAGAATTGTCTCATATTTATAAGAATTCAAGCCATTCTCCAATTGATAAATGATCAAAGGATATGAACAGACAATTTTCAGATGATGAAATTAAAACTATTTATAATCATATGAAAAGGTGCTCCAAATCACTACTGATCAGAGAAATGCAAATTAAGACAACTCTGAGGTACCACTACACACCTGTCAGATTGGCTAAAATGACAGGAAAAGATAAAGATGAATGTTGGAGGGGATGTGGGAAGACTGGGACACTGATGCATTGTTGGTGGAGCTGTGAACAGATCCAACCATTCTGGAGAGCAATTTGGAGCTATGCTCAAAAAGTTATCAAACTATGTATACCCTTTGACCCAGCAGTGTTTCTATTGGGCTCATATCCCAAAGAAATCATAAAAGAAGGAAAGGACCCCACATGTGCAAGAATGTTTGTGGCAGCCCTTTTTGTAGTGGCTAGAAACTGGAAATTGAATGGATGTCCATCAATTGGAGAGTGGCTGAATAAATTATGGTATATGAATGTTATGGAATATTATTGCTCTATAAGAAACGACCAGCAGGACGATTTCAGAGAGGCCTGGAGAGACTTGCATGAACTGATGCTCAATGAAGTGAGCAGAACCAGGAGATCATTATACACGGCAACAACAATACTATATGAGGATCAGTTCTAATGGACATGACTCTCTTCAACAATGAAATGCTTCAAACCAGTTCCAATTGTTCAGTGAAGAGAGCCATATACACCCAGAGAGAGGGATGTGAAATGTGGACCACAACATAACATTTTCATGTTCTCTATCGAGGTTTGCTTGCACTGTATTTCCTTTATCGGATTATTCTTTCTTCTAGATACGATTTCTCCTGCACAAAAAATGATGCAATAACTATACATATATTCGATTTCTTAAGTATTCTAACATAATTATCATGTAGTGGATATCCTGCCATCTAGGGGAGGGGTGGGGAGTAGGGGGGAAAAATTTGTAACAGAAAGCTTTGTAAGGGTTAATGTTTAGGAATTACCCATACATATGTTTTGCAAATAAAAAAAAATAATAAAAAATAAAGGTTAAGAAGCCCAGCTGTAGGCTGAGATATGTATATTAGGACCCTAATAAGTACACTAAGACTTTAACAGTAAGGGGAATACTGCAGTTATTTCCTGCATCACAACCAACAATTCCATCCTATGTTCACTGATTTAGTCCACTGTATTTCCCAGATGGACCCTCCATATACTATTTTCATTTGATTTTCTCTCTCTCTCTCTCTCCTTACAATGGATACAAAGGATTTCCCTTCATTCCCTTTTACAGATATATTTTATAGGCTTGGTGGACAACTAAGTCCTACACAATTAAAGCAATCAAGAAGATAGTTATTCATTTTCAATTATATTACCTTATGGTTGAAGAAAAAAATGCTAGAGGGTTTTTGATTTACTGAATTTTCTTTTTTTTGTTTACAAAATTTTATTACACTCTAACTTTGAACTCTTCTCCCTGTTAATTCCTATATTAAAAGGCTAAAGGAAAATATCTTCCAACAGTAAATATGAGATTAGTCCTCCACATAAGTTGTCATTAAAATCCATGTAGTTAATATTATATAAAATGTCTGTGCACTTTCCTAAAGGATTTTTTTAATCTTGCCAGCACTGGATGTTTAAAAAGCAGAATATTTACTTTCAAAGGGTACAGTGATATCTATGATAGTAATAGTACAGCTCTTATTATCTGAGTCTCACCTTAATACTTCTCCTAGTCCTAGAACTGTTAAACTTACCTAAATTTTAGGGTTTTCTCTTGGCACTTTGATAGATCATGCTCTTGGGTATTAACCCCAACTCAACTGAGGGTTACAATGGCAGAGAATATATGGGAGTGTTTCATTTCAGGTTTAATATCAATGACAATGCTTGTCTCCAGAATCAAATCTCCTATTCCCGTCCAATAGGACATAGTCCAGCCTAGTTTTGTGAATGAATTGCCAGTATGCAGATTGGATAAAAGATCCTTTCTTCATTAAAAAAAAAAAAAAAAAAAGGAAAAGAAAATTTAAGGCCACAGCTATTGAGGTAATGGAAAATAACTTGATCAGGTTAGTTGCTGCTTCATCCCTGCCTCAATATTAATGTCTGGTGTAAGACCATCTCTGATGTGTTTATGATTATACTATGCTGGTAGTCTTTTTATTGTACTAGTTGCCTCTTTGTGTAAATTGGTCCACTTTTTTAGTGCATACCACTCTGTTTTGGCCACCCTATACATTTTTCTTTTCTGTTTGATTTCATTCAAGATGGACTAGAATAAAAAGTAAGGCTCACTGCTACTGTTGATAGGCATGGAAACCCTATGGATCCCTCCTGATGCATCCATTTCTTATATACCAACTGATCTTACCATGGTGTTACTTAGAAAAATAAGCCTCTAATTAGAGGAAAGGTTCCTATCATTTGAAAAGAACATTACAATAGTTGTAGATGACTGATAGTCTCTGGGACCTAACTGTTTTTGTGTAATATATTAAAAATACTAATTAAAATATGTCCCTCTGGAATGATCTTCTGGATCTATTTAATGCTGTCCAGTCCTCGCACTGTTTTAATCAATCCCATACCTCGACTGGAGGAATGGATCACAGGATGGGTTCCCTGAGTCAATAGGAATGTCTTGCTTCGGTATAAAAGTATACATGATTGTAGAAGGTATGGCACAGGACTGGAATAGTTTTTTTTATCTTTTTTTAAATATTCATACAATGTTACTGTGTTAATCTGGCATATTAGGGAGGTCTCATTAGTTACCTCCCTAAAAGAACATGGGTGATTAGCTCTAAATAGTTTCTGCAAGTTGGTAGTTTCTTTTGCATTGAACACAATCCAAATTATATTTAAATTCTTTTTCATTCTTTTGACAAAATATATTAAGATTACATTCAAGTTCAGTCCACTTTTACAATAGTTAAAAGTTTTAATTTACTCAATCTTAAACATGGTTAATCAAGGATTGAAGGAATTTCCAGGTAATAAAAAATTGCTATTAATTTCCTATTTATGTGCTTCATTTCCAATTATTTTGATGTCCATGATTACATCACAACTCAAGACTTATTTTTGGTCTTGAAACACTGACTTTCTTTTCAGTTTCTTCCGTACAACTACCTTTGTTAGACAGTTTGCCTATTCTATTATCAGATCATTGGATAGATCACTGGATTTTAATTGCTAACTTTCCCAGACTACCTATAGCTCTTCTTGAATAGCCAAGGAGAGAAAATGAGATATACAAGATCTGTTGACTAAATGTGCAGTAAGTACAAGTACATTTGGAATCATAGACTGCATTACTAGTTGCAAGGCAGATGTTTTCTGCATCCCTTAATCATACAAAGTATTACCAGTATCTATTTTCTTAAATGTTTGGATAAATCAATGTGCTTTTTATAAAATTTTGGAATTGGATCAAAGATTTGGCACTTTAAATCTATAGCCAGTGGCAAGCCTATTATATAATTTCTTTATTAATATCATCTTCATTTGAGGCTATTTGCTCAAAGCTGATCTTAAATGATATGTTTTCAAGTTAATAGAGGATAAACATTTTTTTAATTGCTAATAACTCCTAATTTAATCCTACTAATTTAAATTCTCTCTTTAATATTTTTACCTAATATTTTTCCTCATTCTAACCAAATCCCTAATAAAAAAATTAATTATCTCTATTTTTAAATTTATTCTTTATTCTATCCCTTACTGACTATCCACATTCTTTCATAACTACTTTCTAGCCTTTGCAAAACTTGGTAGTTTTTAGTCTATACTGAAATCCATAATAAAATATAACATTTTAAAAAACACTAAACTCAGTAACAATTTAAAAAAAGAACAACCTAATGGGTGACATCAAATATCATAGCAGAAGGAAAAAAGATGATCAAATCTTTAAATAGATCTGTAAAATAGATGAATAAACTATAAAAAAAATCATTAGTAAACATAAACAATGATATAGAGATCATCTTACTTAGCTTTCTTTTCTAAAATCACAATCAGAAATTTAAGTGACTGGTTTTAGCCTACAGGAAATAGACATGTCTCCAGGTATCAAGACATTCCTAGGTTCCAAGAACTCCTTTCAAGCTTCTTAGCTGAGTGACTCAGGAGAAGTCATATAAGTTTTCTGAGCCTGTTCCTTCATCAATAAAATAGGGACAACACAATTTGAACCATTCATCTCATAAAGCTGTCGTAATGAAAGTGTTTTACAATCTTTGAAGCAGTTTGAAAATGTGGATGACTATTTTTAAGTATATAGTTCTACAGAATTATACAGTTCTAACAGCATTAAGTTAAAATGGAAAAAAAAGAAAACCAGCTTCAAAGCTGACTTTTCCATGAGCTGTTTTTATCTCACTAATAAATTCTGAGTTAAGAATAATTATGATTAACTTACCAATGGTTCTCTGCTTTTGACCAGTCTGATTATTTTTACCGAATCTTCCTCATCATCAATATCATCAGGCATAGGAGGTAAAACAGGATCATAGTTCTTTTGGGCCACAGTGTCATGTACAGAGAGTAATGCCTACAAAATTTTTTTAAATTATTAAAATGTTAGCCAAATATTAAACTCCACAAGAAACAAAATAGTTTGAAAAGAAGTTTCATTGTAATAACAATTTTGAGTTTTAATATCCTTTCACTAGGCTGTTAATACTTGGGTTAAATCCTCTTATGATAAATAACTGAATTGAATTACATACCTTTCAGTAAAATTAAAACATATTGGCACTGAATTGAGACTATCCATAACTTAGGGACTTATGCATACAATGGTGACAATATAACAACAATATCTTTTGATATTTTAACTAAACATTCTTAGATGGGTTCTAAGATTAACTCATATAATATTGAATTTCTGGTTCAGAAGTATTTTCAAATCTTGGCTTGATCTATTCTATTCATCCTTTCTTGGATCTGGGAAGGGGGAAACAAAATTTAGTACCACGAGTTTACTATAGTATTTCAATATAGGAGTTTTCTAAGTCTCCCTCTTACCCTAACTTTTGTCTGGATCTATAAAATGCCCCATAACTATGGCTGTAACTTAGTGATAGTTGGAAAGGACTTAAATGTTTTGAACAACAACATAAGTCTGTAATATTTAGGTCTATAATCTAATTATATTACTTAGAAGTAAAATTATTGAATGTATACCCATAAAGTATCAAATTATAGTATAATGTGCTAATAATATTTAACTATTACCACAAATATAAAAGTAAGGGTAATCAAGAAACTATGAAGAAAATAGGCCAATTCTATCTGTATATCACCATTTTAATAATAATATTAATGTAAACAAGAAGTTATTAAGTACTACTTAATGTGTCTGGCATAATGTTAGTTACTGAGGATACAAGGTTCAAAGATAAAAATGAAAACAGTCCTTTCCCTAAAGAAGCTTACATTTTTTAGAAGGAAGAGTAACCACATAGATACAAATATAAAAGTACAATAGACAAAAGAAATACAAAATTATTTTGGAAAGGGAGTGACCACAAAAAACTAGTGGGGATTAGGTGAGCTCTTGTGGTTCCAACCTTAAAATAAACAAGAGAACTCCAAAGGCAAAGAAGGATATGAGACCAGAATGGGTAAAAGCACCAAGACGGAAGAGGAAGGGTCATATTATGACCAGCATTTAAGCCACTTGGGCTGGATGACAAAGTACATGGGGAATCAGCCTGAAAAAGGAATTCATTTTTGAAAGAATCTAACTGACAAAGAGAGGAGTTTGTATTTTATCCTGGAACCAATGGCATCATCAGGTCTCTGCTTTAGGAATACTGGCTGGAGAGGAGAGCAAAGAAACATTTAGGAAGACATAGCAGTAGTCCAGATGAGAGATGATGAAGGTCTAAACAAAGGTGGTGGTGCCATAAAGTGGAAAAAAGAGAATCAATTGATGTAGGCTGATTATTATGGGAGGGGGAGGATGAAGGGAGAGAAAGTAAAGGATCAAGGAAGACTTTGAGGTCAGGAACCTGAAGGAAAGTGCTACCTTCTGAAAGTTTGCTTCTTCAGTATGACATTGAATCCCTGAATATCCTTTCTGGTACTGGTCCTACATACTCACTTATCTCTCTTCTCCCCAATTATTAGTCCTAGTGGAAGAGTCAGAATACTACTTGCTTCTCATTATGACTTCTAGAACTATCCCCTACTGTTATCACTCAGGAACCTTCCTTCTTTAAGACACATGCAATACTAATTTAATCATGTTATCTAGTGACTCCCAAAACATCCTCTCTCTTCTTCACTGAGACTAGTTTCTGGCTCCCAGTATTCCTTTTCACAACAATTTCTTTTTTTCTCTACTAGAGCATTTCAGCACACATGCTAAACACTCAAACATCCTAAATTTGCAATGTCTCAGTCTACTTAAATCCTGTGACTAACTCTTTCACTCCACCTAAGTTATACAAAGAGAAGGTCAAACCTTTGATTTTGTCATAAACCATCAATGTTCAGATGCATGATACAGAATTCCAAAATTCTTTCATCCAGTAATAATTTTTATTATTCCATCTCTTCATATGCTTAACTGCTACTAAACGCATCTTTGTCTCCCTATGATTACCAATCCCTCACTCATACTTTCCCAGGCTATCATCACTGCTGTAGTCACCTTCCTTCCCAAAGTGGACTCCTCTGTGAGCCAGTCAATTTTATACTATTTTCTATTCCAAAGGCCTTGTTGTCTTGATCTATGCTGACTTGCCACATTCCAACTCTATTATTCTAATCATCTTCTTCTTTCCCTCCTATCAATGCACTGCTGAATGGAGATGAAGCACACTGTATTTATTAGATTCATTAAAATTTTATGATGTCTAATCTCAACAGGACCTTTGCTGTAGCAAAACAAACCTTCTCCTACTATTCCTTCCTAATCAGTTCTCCATCCCACTCACATTAATACCTATTCCAAAACTAATCTTTTTTCCCCCAAGTCTCCCATAGAATCCCTTTCAGCCAATCCCTTTCATGGTGTTGTTGTTCATTCATTTTTCAAGCATCTCTACCTCCTCTTGATTCCATTGGGATTTTCTTGGAAAAAATACTGGCAGAGCTTGCCATTTCCTTCTCCAGCTCATCTTAAAGATGGGGAACACAGGCAAACGAGGTGAAGTGACTTGGCTAGGATCATAAAGCTAGTGTTTAATACTGAACCCACTTAAAGGAAACTTCCTGACTGTTGGCCTGATGCTCTATCCACTGTGCCATCTAGCTGAAGGGTCACATACTTCACTGAAAAAATTAAGGCCATTTGTCAACAGCTTCCTCTTCTTCCCTTTTCCTCATCTCAAATTCTTATTATCATCTCCTTCCATCTGCTTCACTCTGGCTTCATATGAAGAGCTCTGTCCCATCAGTTCTTTCTTATGTTATAATCCATGCCAGATTTACCTCCTTCCTCAATCCTGACCCTTATACAAACCAGTTCACCCATGATACTTGAATCTTACTCCTTTGTCCTACTGCTGCTGGGATTTTGCCAAATCTACCTAGGAACCTGATCCCTGTCATCTTCGTTTTTTCTTCACCTATGCTGCCTAGGAACATGCCCAAGTCCATACCATCCTTAAAAGACTTTGATTCATCTGATTCTCCCTGTCAGCTTTTATTAGATAGAAATAAATCCTCCCCCCTTTCAAGCTAAATGAAAAAGTATTCTACATTTGTGACTCCTACTTTCTAGCCTATTATTCTTTTAATTCCCAAAACGAGGCTTATTACCCCATCACTGCATTGACTATGTCCTACCCAAAGTCACTAGTGATCTCTTAGTTGCCAAATTGAATGTCTTTTTCTCACTTCTCACTTTTGACCTCTCTGCACCCCCTGACACTGGCTAACCAACTTCCTCTTGGCCTCTCTTCTCTTGATTTTCCCTAGCACTATTCTCTCCAATGTACTTCACTACTCTTTTTCAATCTCCAATCACTACCTCTGAATGGACTCCAGTGCTCTGTCCTCAGTTATTTGCTTTCTTTTGCTCTGTGTTCTCTGACTTAGTGATTTCATTTGCCTCAGAGTTAAATCACTATCTGTACACAGATGATTCCCAACAATCATTTGCCCTCTACATTTGTGGAGACATAAAAGACTGAGTATTAGTCATTTTAAACTGGGTGTTCTACAAGTGTAATAAATTCAACATTCCCCAAACAGAACTGATTTTCTTTTACTCCACACTCAAGCATCTTCCAAAGGTCCCTATTACTTTCACAAGCACCACCACAATTCTGGCATCTTTATCGACTTCTTATTCTCATTTAGTCCCCTCATCCACAGGTGGTCACATCCTGTTCTTTATTTCTCCACATCTCTCATATACAGAATATTTCCTTCTCTCTATTAGCAAAGTCACCATCCTAATGGCCTTTAAGCCTTTATTACCTCTGGCCTGAATTACTAGATCATTACTGATCTCCCTGACACAAGTAACTTACCATTTACCCTTAAACACACACACACACACACACCCTTACAAGTATTAAAATGATTTTAATAAATAGCAGGTTTGACCATGTCAACCCCACCACATTATCACTTCAAATTTTGCCAGCTATCTATTACCACAAGGATCAAATATAAACTCTTCTGTTTGGTATTTAACTGTTTACAACCTGACCCCTTAGTATATTGAGTCCTCACATATGACACTATATATCTCCCATCTCTGATTTTCCTTTGTTCCTTAAATGCTTTTCTTCCCCCCAGCTCCACTTCTCATAATTCCTACATTTAAGACAGCGAAAAAACATCATCTTCTGAGGAAGTATTTTCTCCTCTATTAGTTGTCATCTACTTCCAATACTCATTATTAAATCTATTTATGTATAAGTCATCTCCACAATTAGAATCTATGATACTTGAGGGAAAAGATTAAAATCATAAAAAAAATTTATTCTGAGTGCTTAGCATAATACATGACAAGTAGTAATTGCTAAATAAATGCTTGTTGAATCATTAACTGGAACTCAGGTAAGAAATGAGAACAATATCTGTATGTACAGAAACTACTTGCACAGAGATAATGAAAATCATGGGAATAGTTGTGTAGGAGGTAGGACACGGATAATGATACAACAAAAGAAACTAAGAATGAGTGTTCAGTCTAAAGAAAAGTTAGGAAAGAAATGTCACACAAAACGAAGTATCTAAGTACCAAGTGATCTTCCTGATCATCTTCCTGATGAATTTATCTCAGTTCTTCACCTATAAAATAAGCTGGAGAAAGAAATAGAAAACCACTCCAATATCTTTTCCAAGAAAATACCAAATGGGGTCACAAAGGGTAAGTTATGACTAAAAATGGCTAAACAACAACATGAGATGAGAAAAACATGTCTCAAGTAAGTAAATCCCACATACTTTAAGCAGTTGTATTTTTCAGGGTTTTTTGAGGCAACTCAGAAGAAAAATATAATTTTCCTATTAAGCACCACTTTATGTACCTAATAATAATAATAATAATAATAATTTGCTGAACTGAAAAATAAATATTTTAAAATCCCAATGATCAAAAATAATTAAAAGACACTGGAACCCAAAGGAAAATGCTACCTACCTTTCTCTGCCATACCTGGAAGCCTCTTCATCCAAGAGGTTTATTCTAGGACTAGAATTCTCTCTGTGGCCTATTGGAAAGCTCCAAACTGAACTTCCCAAAACAGCCAAGTTTTCCGGCTGCACTCTGGACTTAACTCAGCTAAGCTCTCCGCTCTATTTTTCTTCCTTTCAAGCTCTCCTCCCCACTCCCAATACTCCCTCCTCTCAGCTTCCTTTTAGCTGTGGTCTAATGCCATTAGAATATAATGAAGGTAGGGACTATCGTTCTGTCTGTATTTGTATTTCAGTGTCAAATAGAAAGTATGTAATAAATGCTGGTATGATTAGTTCCTAGCAAATGTAGATCATTGTTTCACATACTGAAGATAGTTGGATTCCTAGGAGGATGCAGTTTTGCTTTGGTACTTTAGAGATTCCCACCCCAATAGGCTATGGTAATTTACAGCCTTGGAACAAACTATAATATAAAAGCCATGGCCTAAAGTAAGTTACTTATATTTCTAATGAAAAATGGTTTTCCTCTGAGCTACAATGCATCATATGATGATTAGACACAAACATGACTTGGATTAAGTACTCCAAATACTATGTTTCAAATTTTTAACTTATTCTATTAGTGTAGAACACAGGTTTCTGGTTTCAAAATGTAAATTAGCAGTTTAAAATTTTCCCCAAATATCCCATATTTGTTATAGTTTAAAATGTCATTATTGTATTCATTTAAGTTATACTTACATATTTATTTTGACCACATAATTACAAGGGTAAAGTATTTAAAATTTACTTTATAGTATTTAAACTTACTTTATAGTATTTAAAAGAATGAATGTATATATTTATCACTTTAAATATTTTTCTACATAATTATACAGAATGTATGGTCTATTTATTTATTTCAATCATATATAGAACTTATACATAAACAGAAGTACTATAGTTTTGTTCATTTAATTTTTTCTAAGAACATCAAAATTGTCAGCACCTTTTTTTTTTTAATTGTCAGAGAAGCAACCTAAAATATGTCTTTTTCAAGTAAGACAGCCTTTAAAACAAATATTTTAGGGAAAGCAATAGATTAATTATACAAGATATTATTCAGTTCAGAGTTGGAAAGGGCCTCTTATATTATTCATTTCAATTTAACAGATACTTAAACACCTACAATATACTTTTGCTAAGAATGGGGGAAGCAGATTAAAATACTATAGAGGTTTCAGGAGCAAAGGTTTTTGTTCTAGTAAATTATTTTTACTACACATTGTTTTATGAATCATGTTGGGAGAAAAGAATCAGACCAAAAAAAAGGCGGGGGAGGAGGGAAAAACCATGGGAGAGATTAAAAAACAGAAAAAGGAAGTGAACATAGCATGTGTTGATTTATATTCAGTCTACTCAGTTCTTTTTCTGGATGCAGATGGCATTTCTGTTCAAAGTATATTGGGATTGCTTTGGATCACTGAACCACTGAGAAGAATCGAGTCTTTTATAGTTGATCATTACACATTCTTGCTGGTATTGTATACAATGTATTCCTAGTTCTGCTTGTTTCCCTTAACATCAGTCCACGTAAATCTTTCCAGGACTTTCTAAAATCAGTTTGTTCATCATTTTTTATAGAACAATAATATTCCATTACCTTCATATACCACAATTTGTTCAGTCATTCCCCAACTGATGAGCATCTATTCATTTTCCAATTCTTAGGAGCAAAGATTTTATATATTCTTTTTGGGGAATACAATACAGACTAAGTGGATACAAGACGATCTGAAGAAGAAATAAGCACTAACTACTATTTGGGTCAAGGAAAGATTCTAAATTAAAGCTGCTCATTGATCTGAGCCCGAAAGGAAGGTTAAGATGTAAGTAGGCTAAGGTGAGAAATGCAAGCTCCATCTCTGCTATGTAATGAGATAGAGACAGGAGAAAAAACCTGACGAATTCAAGGAATAGTTAAGTAAAGGAGATGGACTGGAAGAAAGTAAAAGGGATTTACTAGAAACAAGTTTGGAAAGCAAGGTAGAAGGAACATTATTAATAAGTTTAATTAAATAGCACACTGAGTTTCTAATTTATTCTAAAAGCAAAAAAGTAGATCTTTGAGTAGAAGAATGGCAGGGTAAGAGATGTGTCTTATTACGTATCTATATGTGTACCAAAGATACAAAAACACTGTCTATATTCTACTGAAGAGAAATAAAATACACAGATCAAACTATAAGAATTCATTAAACTTCTATGTTCCAGATGCTGTGTTAGTTACTAGGAATACCATGACAAAAACAAAAAAGCCCCAGCAGTAATGTTTAAATTCCATTAAGAGAAACAACTCATACACATATATGTCAGTTAGTTAATAACCACTTCTTAAGCGCTCTCTCTCTCTCTCTCTTTGTGTGTGTGTGTGTATATATATATATATATATATATATATATATACATATGCACATACATACACACACACACAGCAGAGGCAAAAAACTCTCCCCAAGGAACTTAAACTCAAAAGGCAGAGAATAATAAGGTAACATGTATACAAATAAGCCATACATACAGCAAATTGGAAATTAAGAAAAGGAAGGCAATAGAATTAAGAGGAATTGGAAAAGGTTTCCTGTATAAGATATAAGTAGATTTAATTTTTAAAAAATTAGACACAAGATAAATACTATGTAATGGGGCAAGGCAAATTAGTAGCTGGGGAAATGAGGAAAAATTTCATAAAGGGCAAGGGAAGAGAAACAAGCATTTAAGTGCTTATTATGTACCAGACATTGTACTGAGTACTTTTATAAATATTATCTCATGTGATCCTCACAACATACTTGGGAGGTAGGTACTATTTTAATTCCCATTTTATAATTGAGGAAACTGAGGCAGACAGCAGTTAAGTGACTTATTTTTCCAGTCACACAGCTGGTAAGTGAAACCATATTTGAACTCAAGTTTTCCTAACTCCACTGTGTTTACTCTATCACCAAACTGTTTCTACTGGAAGGTTAGGCCTTTAAAGACATGGGGGATAGTCAGTACAAAAGCATGAGACAGAAGGCAGAATACAGTATAGATAGAAGAACAAGTACTCCAATGTAGTACACATGTGGAATGTGTGAAAAGAAACAATGCTAAGCCTGGGAAGGCAGGCAGAAGCCAGAGTGTATAAAGTTAGAAATGTTGAGAAAAGTTTCTGTTTTAAACTAGAGATAATAGAAAGCTAATGTGGACTTTTGATAAAAGGAATGACACAGTCTGAGAACCATGCTTTAGAAATATCATTTTGGCATCTGTATAGATGAAAAACTGGAAAGGGAGGGAGGAGGATGCTATTACTTGGCAAGTACTAAAGATACAAATACAAAAGGACAACAATCTTTATCCTCAAAAAGCTTATATTCTTCTTTTAAAAAAGGTTTTTGTTGCAATATTTTATTTTCATATCACCTGGATATCCCTCTGAATGACTCCTCCTCCCCTCCAAGGATATTAAACTCTATTTCTAAAGAGCAAGATTAAGAATTTTGTTCGAGGTTGTAAATGAGGAAATAAAACCTCAAAATCAGGTCTGTTGATTCCAAGTTCAATGGTCTTTCTAGTCTACTACCCTACCTCTTCTGAAAGTTCATAGGATAAATGATTTTTTAAGGATTTTGTCATCATCATCAACATCAATAATCATTTATTAGACACGACAATCATGGCAAGCACTAAAGACATGGCAATCATATCAAGCTCTAAAGATACACAGAAAGGCACAAACATAGCACTTGCCCTCAAAGAGTCCACATTCTCAAGGAGAAAACGACAGCCAAACATCTACAAACACATAAGGCACCTGTAGCAGAGCTTGGAAATCATTTGAGAGAGAAGGTATGGGTGGGTCTTGAAGAAAGCCAAAGGTGCCAGGAGGAGGCAATCAGGAGAGAGAATTCTGTGCCAGGGGGACAAGCACCAAGACTTCCTGAGTCAGAAGAAGGAACATTGGGAGCAAAGTCAGTTGACAGTAGGTGGTTCAGTGGCACTGAGTCGAAGAGCCTGGTAAAGGGCTTTAAAAAACTAAACTCAGAATTCTGGTTTTGATTTTAGAGGTAACTGGGAGTTCCTGACACTGAGTAGGGGGAGAAGGGCCATGAATACTCTTGTGCTTGAGAAAGATCTCTTTGACAAGCAACTGAAAAGTGGAGGGAAGGAGGGAGGCCGACTCGAATACCACTGCACCAGCACCAGCATAAGGGAACATGGCCGCCCATGGGGACAGAGAGAAGGGCGCTGTCACACAGGTTAAAAACAAGCTGTGGCCACAGACCGGATATTTGGTGTGAAGGCAAATGCAGAGCCAGCATGGATAACTGAGAGATCGGCGGGTCCTGAATGTTAATAAGGAAATCTAGAGGAGGAAAGGGGTCTGAAGGAAGCCAATATATTATGTTCAGAAGCTATTACAATTTCATATAAAAATAAACATTTTAAAAATGTTGTGAATGGTTTAAAGACAATAACAGAGATGCTTGAGTTTTTTCCTTACTTTACTGGGGCCATGATTACTGGAGATTCAGTGATCTTCAGGGAACTGACACTAACAAGTATGTTAAAATGGAGTGAGTTTGTAGGAAAACAATAAAAGTAAAAAACTGTGATCAGTGGAAATTTTCCCTCATGAGTGGGTTAGAGCACAACTTGTATATTTCTGTTTCCTAAAATATGGAATATTTTCAGGAAAATAAAAGAGAAAAATGGAAATTTATACAAATGTTCTAACATAGTTTTCTGATAATACTAACATATTAAGTGAAAACATATTGTAAAGCTTCCAATTCAGAGGCTTAACTTAAAGAGAATGCTCTAAGCTATATTTTGCATTTTATTTTTTAAAAATTCAGACTGCGGGGCAGCTAGGTGGCACAGTGTATAGAGCACCAGCCCTGAAGTCAGGAGGACCTGAGTTCAAATCTGGTCTCAGACACTTAACATTCCCTAGCTGTGTGACTCTGGGCAAGTCACTTAACCTCAATTGCCTCAGCAAAAGCAAAAAAAAAAAAAAAAATTCAGACTGCACAGATTTCTTTAACTCATTTTTTTATGTATTACTTCTTAAGTAATACCTAATAAATATATCTTCATGTAAGCATGGAAATTGTATAGAAAAAGACAAAACAATGAATTCTAATGAATAATTTTGACAATTTTTAAAAATGAATAAAATTAACAAATAAGTATTAAGCACTTATAGTTTCACAATTGTTTATAACAAATTAGGATTAGAAATTATATTAATTAGGGTTAAAATAGAGCCTTAAGGTTTATACAGGTTTATAAAGTACTTTATAAATATTATCTCATTTTATTATCAATAACCCTGGGAGGCTGATACTATTATTATCTCCATTTTTTAACTGAAAAAAATGAGAAAGACAGAGATAATGTGACTTGACCAGGCTCACACAGCTGGGAAATATTTCAAGCAGAAGACAAACTCAGGTCTTCCAGACTCCAAGTCTATTATTTCCTGCATTACCCATGGTAATCACCGGGTATATGAATTGTCTCAGAGCAGGGTAAGATTGAGCCTCTGGTGGAAGTTTTTTGAGGTCACCTCTCAAAATTGCTCATTTCATGGGACAGCTCTAATTATTAGTAATGTTTTCCCTTATATCAAGGCAAAATATACTTTTCTACAACATCTATCCATTCTACCCTTGGGAGCCTCTACCCACTCTGCTAAATGAAGACTCTTTGTCATATTATCCCTTCCTCCCCAACTTCCAGAAAAGTCAACCCACAAAGAGTTTATTTTCTAGTTAGGAAGACAAGGCAAAAACAGGAAAAGCCTTGAAATAAAAAAATTCAACAAAATAGCATTAGTTATCTCAATATAGTAGATGACTGCCAAATGAATAATGTAATAGTTATAGTATATATTTTTTAAAAAGCTCTGGATAAATATCAATATTCAATATTCTTGATTAAATCTAATTGTAAACTATTATGCATTTTTCATGCTTGGCCAAGAAATCACTTCTATATCTTAGATATATGAAAACATTTTAAAATATATACATAAATAGTTCCATGTTAATCTTTATTGTACTTTTAGTTTAGGCAATACTTTTAGTTAGCTAATCTTACAGTCTATTTTCCTATTTTGGATAGAGTAAATCTTAATCCCACAATATACAGATTTCCTTTCAAAAAGAGCTAATTCCTTGAGGGAAATCTCATGTCCACTGCCCTCAAGTGATGGATTTACCTGTTGTATTGAGGAATTTGTGGGAAATAAAAAACAATACACCGTGCATCATCAGGTTCACACAGTCTCATGGCTTAAGAGTCCCCTAGAGTAAAATCCATATTGTAGCTGTACAGGTCCATACAACAGTAAGCATCTAGTTCATAAGACTGGAGGAAACTGATTTATTTCTCCAGATGGAAGCTTAATTATACTTCCCTCCCCTCTCAATTGTAGCCTTTTCTTTTGCTTTTTACATGTAATTCCTTCTAACACAGAAACAGCTTACATTTTACCAAGAAATTTGCCCAATAACTTTCATAAAGCTTCTTCTCTCAGTTTATATATTTTCAAAACGTGTCTATAAATTTATTTCCAAAAGGGAAAATGTGAAAAAAAATAAAGCTTCTGGAGTCAGAAGACCTGGGTTAAATTCTAAATCATTTAACCTCCTCTGACCTCAGTTCCCTCATCTGAAAAATGTAGGCTAGATTGCCTTTCTTGAGTCCCTTTCAGTTCCAAATCTATTCTTTTTGTTTTTTGGTTTTTTCCCTAACAAAATCAGGCAAATCAGTCTGAGTTGAAGCTCTATATAATAAGCAGGATAACCTTCTGACTTTCAAAGCATAATAATATGCTGTGATTTCTACACAGTGACTCCATGGAATATAAACAAAATGTTCTAATTTTATCCATTGAACTTGCCTTGCCAAAAGTAGAAACAACTACCGCAACAACAAATGGAACTTTCCAACACAAATTACCTCCAGAACCTGTAAAATGCTTCTTTTTAAACCAGAAGTTCTGGCCCTTAGACAACTTCTGGTTTCAACTGGGTTTGACTGTATCTTAAAGATACTTCTTTGGTGTGGATCTCTGGATACCAGTGGGGATCTATTACCTAATAAGAATGAAACAAAGACTAATCCATTGACCATTATGAAGAAATTTTTCTCCAAACTCAATGTGGAACAAAAAGTCAACTGGTGAAAAATTTTTATCCATCAAAAAGAACACTTGAATGAACTAATCCATCAAAATGGTAGCCCTACATAGACTGAGCCTAATAGCTTTGTGTATTTTCATATATCAGCACCATTAAATTTAGAAGATATAGGAAAAAGCATTACTACTAATAAAAAGGCACTAAATGAAAATATAAGAAATCAATAGCTATCCAAGTAGCTCAAGAGTCACTATAAACAACTATTCCAGAAAAAAGCATTTAAATTTATGATTTTTTTTACAATAATATTGTATGTTTTCCAATTACATGTGAAGACAATATTCAGCATTCATTTCTCTAAGATTTTGAATTCCAAATTTTTTTCTCCCGTCCCTGACTCTCCTGTCCCCAAGACAGCAAGCAATATGACATTACACACACACACACACACACACACACACACAATTAGTTCATGTAAGTCAGTCCAGGTTTTTGTGAAATCAGCCTGCTTTTCATTTCTTACATAACAGTATTCCATCACATTCATCTACCATAACTTATTCAGCCATTCCACAACTGATGGGCATCTACACAATTTCCAATTCCTAGACACTAAAAAAGAGCTTCTACAAACATTTTTGCACATGTGTCTTTTTCCCTCTTAATATAATCTTTAAATCAACTTTTTTTGTATACAATTTGAAATATATATCATATGCCCCCCTTTACCACCCTGAATTGTGACACTGCACTGTCAGTAATGGAATATACCATAGATGTTGAATGACTCTACTTTTACCTTATTACTGCATAGAATAAATGCCTGGTCCCTTACCTTCACATTCCATGAACTATAGTGCTTATGAACTGATAGCATTTCTCCTTTAAAAGATTGTATTTAGTCAAAACAGTAAAAATGTAAGGTTCTTCTGATGTTAGTTATTCCCATATTTTGTCATCTTTGCCAATATATTGGCTTGTGAGTGGCAATCTAAGAATGATTTATTTTGCATGCTCCTTATTATTTGGAGCACTCTTTGATATGAAGCAACTATGAATCATATTTGCAGTTCTTTTTTCAGAAAACACTTGGTTCATGTACTTCTGAATACTTATCCACTGGGAAATACTGTCTTGAAAATCAAACCCCCTTAATAAAGGATATTTGATTTAAAAACCACAAATATTTTAATGGCTAAATAAACTTTCTTTACTTATGCACATTCATCACTCCTAAACACCTGCCTCTAGTTCAGAAATCACATCTCTCTAAATGAAAATTTTAACTTAGAGTAATAAAAGAACATTGCCTTTTTGTCAGAAAAGTGAAAAAAAATCACAATAGTTCTATCTTTATTTCAACATCAATTTTTAAAAGGCTACTTTTATTATTCATATTGCTTTGTTGTTGTTCAGTCATTTTTAGTTGTGTGTAACTCTTCACAACCACTTTTGGGGTTTTCTTGGCAAAGATACTGGAGTGATTTGCAATTGCCTTCTCTTCATTTTACAGATGAAGAAACTGAGGCAAACAGGATAAAATGATATAACCAGGATCAAACAGCTAGTATGTATCTGAGGCCACATTTGAATCCAGAATTATCAGTTTTCTGGAGTTCAAGCCTGGCACTCTATCCATTGTGCCACTTAGCTGCACTATTCATATTATTTGGAACATGCTAATCAATACACCTTTCTCAACTCAACTCTCTAACTGGTTGCTCATTAGTAAAAAATTAAGGAGATAAAATTAGGTGATGTGATCTAAGATTTAGAGCTAGAAAGGACCACAGTGGCCATTTAATCCAATTCTCTCATTTTACAAATCAGTAAATTCGAGAAACACAGAGATTAAAACATTTATCCAAGATGACACAGATAAGTAGAAGGGCCAGAACTTAAAGTTAGATCTTCTGCCTCCAAATTCAGGATTCTTTGAACTGACTTAGAATTGATTGGGATTGAACTGAATCCCAATGCTTCTCTGAGATTATATGTACAATCATTCCTAGCTTTAAATTTTTTTCCCATGATTTAAGATTCTTTATCTTCACTGCTGAAATTAAACGTTGATATAGATTTTTTAAAAATTAAGAATAAGAAATTTTGTTCTCTCTAAATTTAATGTAATAAACAAAAGAAGGGGCAGCTAGGTGGCACAGTGGATAGAGCACCAGCCCTGAAGTCAAGAGGACCTGAGTTCAAATCTAGCCTCAGACACTCAACACTTCCTAGCTGTATGACCCTGGGCAAGTTACTTAACCCCAATTGCCTCAAAAATAAATAAATAAATGAAAGAAATTAGTCAGTTATGTTAAATTCATTTAATATTAATGACAGCAGTTAGTGGAATAAACATAAAAGAGTAAGGTGCAATACCAATGTTATTTTATAAAACCACAGTTAAATAGACCATTATCCTTGAAATTTTATGTAATAACCTCACAACTTCATCATTATTTGTCAAGTATATATCTGAATGGACTAGGAAAGTCAAAAGTCCTAAGAAATACTCTTAAATAACTGAGTTCCATAAACAATAAAACTGGACTTACAACTGCAAAATCTATCAAAAATAATTCATAAATTAACACTAGGCACATATAATGTAAAAATGTGCATGTAAAAATGAAAACTAGTATATTCTTTGTCCTCAAGAAGCTATAAGCTAATGCAAATGAGGGACAAAACTTGCTAATTATCACATAAGGTAGATCTGATTAAGGTAAAGGAGGGGTTTAGATGAAGTATTGTAAGAAAGAAAAAATTACAAACTGATTCCAACTGAGATGATAACAGACAAGTTACTGCTATATCTATATTACAGTATTAAGTACCAAAATCGAAAGACAAAGAGGCAAAAAATATTAAAAGCAGGGGCAGGCCAGGTCATTAACTGCTACAGAGGCAGGAGAGGTAGCAAGGTGGCACAGTAGACAGAGTGCCAGGGCTGGAGCCAGGAAGACCTAAATTCAAATGCAACCTCAGACACTTACTAGCTATGTGAATCTGGGCAAGTCCTTTATTTAACCTGTTTATTTCCACTTTCTCATTTATAAAATAAGCTGGAGAAGGAAATGGCAAACCATACCAATATCTTTGCCAAGAAAATCCCAAACTGGGTCACTAAGAATAGGAGGTGACATATGCAGAGTAGATAGAAGGTAATCTTAGAGGAAAAGTATCAGGCAGCAGAGGAGTACAGGAGAAGATCTCTTGTAAAAGATAGAATTTGAGCAAAGTGCCAGAGAAAAGAAGAAAAGCTCAGAGGGTACAGAAAAAGTACACAATATTCCAGGGATGACAGTAAGTCATTTAGAGGCTCGTGGAGTCAGGGAATTGCACATAGCATGTGAAGAATAGTCAGTAATCTAATGTAGCTGGATCATAGAATGTGTGTAGAAGAAAGTCTAAAAAGACTGGTTATGTTGTGAAGGGTTTTAATTGTAAAACAGAGACAAACAGTCTTTATCTTTCTCCTAAGTTCTCCCAATAGATTATAGGATCAAAAATGGACAGCAGGAAGGCAGATCAGAGGCTATCTATTCTAACTATCATTGTCCAGATAAAGTGAACATAGCACTTTATCTGAACCAGATCCCTGAACCAGAGTTACTCTGTAGTTCCAAACTACTTGCAGTACACATTTTCATCAAACTACTTGTTGGCACCTCAAATTCAACATTGTCTAAACCAGATAGGATATTCTCCCCACAAAGCAGATTTTCCTTTTGACTTGATCATTTCTGTCAGCAGCACGTATATACCTTCAATCACCAAAGTTCAAAACTTTGGGATTATCTTTGATTCTTCCCTTTCTCTCTCCTACTGATGCATTTAAGTTTAATTAGTTCCTTCTTTGAAACATTTCATGCATCTTATTCTTCCTTGGTATTCTTACTAGTACTACCCTGATAACAGTCTTTCATGCCCAACTCTGTGGGTGAACCATTACAATTATCTCTTCTCAATCTTCCTCCTCACATCTTCCCTCTATATATCAACTTTTCATATATAATTTCTTTGCTCAAAAAAGAAAAAAATTCAATAACTCCTTTTCCTAGCATTGAAATCCCTCAACAGTGTAGGACATATATTCACTGACATGTATCAATAAACCAATATGTATTCAATATCTTCTGTGTAGCAAACATTGTGTTACATCCTAGGGATGAAAATACAAAGAAAGAATGAAACAAAGCCCAGATAAAATGTACATTTATAAGTTTAAGTAGAATAAAAAGTAGTTAGATACTAATTACTTTGGGAAATATTCCTAAAGAATTATCTTACTGAATTAGAAACAAATAACATTAGGAATATACTTTAGGAAAGGCTTTGAATAGAAGGTGGCAGATGAGCTGAATAGTGAAGAAAGAATATAATTCACTAAGATAGAAGTAAACAGGAAGACAATTTCAGGCATTGTGGACAGCCAGGGCAAAAGCAAAGACATAGAGGACTGAGTGCCATGTATGGGGGAAAAAAGAAGCCAGATCAGCTGAATCACAGTGTCCAGGAGAGGGAGTGACAGGTAATGAGGACAGCTAGGGGCCAGCTTATGAAGGGCTTTTACTGAGTAAACAGGATACTAAAAATACACTATGATTTCATGTCTTTCAGAATTTAACCTATTTCATGAGAGTAAAATGCCAACTCTCTTTGCCTGCTAAAATTTTTACCTATTCCTTAACATACAACTCAAATACCACCTTCTTCAGGAAGCTTTTCCTGATATATCTTGACACCTGTTGATAAGGATCTTTCCCCTTGTGCTTTCCATATAGATTTATTTTATTTTGTTCTTTGAGCTTAGATTGTGTCATGAAATCTAAGACAATATATATCTAAGTTTTTCCTTCCCTCAGGTTTAAGCAGAGTTCTATGCATAGTAGGATACTGACAAATGTTTGGAATAAGTCAATGAATAATAACATCAATAAAGATTATATAACAAAAAAAATCACAATACTTATTTGCTTTAGAAAATATTTAAATTTTAATTATGTAAAAAAAATTGCAAAGTTTAAAAGCAAATGCTTTGAAAAGAAAAAAATTGAATAGGATTTTCTCCATTTTTAAACAAGGAGAAAACCTATTGGTAAAATGGGATCAAACAGTCATAAGCCTTTATGAATTAAAAGACAGAACTATTCCTAGACAAAGAAAGATGTTTCATGACCTCCTGTACCTGATTTTTTTTGGGGGGTGAGGGAGGCGCGCGGGGGTGTTAATTTTATTATTTATTTTGAAACAAAAACAAGAGAAGGAAAAAAAAAGACATTTCCATATATACAACAACATAAGAGGATTCAATATAGAACAACAAATTCCATTTCAAGAAAACCTATATAATAAACACTACACATTGTTTTCAAAGCTGCAACTTTTCTTCCTTATAGGCTTTCTTTTGTTCCTTGCACTCTCCCCTTCTCTCTAAAGGATACAAATAACCATGGATATGTATGTACATATATATATATATAAACACAGATATCTATAAACATATGCACATATATAAGACCATAGTATGCTTATTTTTACCTATCATCTGTTCCTCTGAGGGAGGACAATATCATTCTTCATAGATCCAAGTCTTTCCATGTTTTTCTAAATCAACCTGCTCATCATTTCCTACACTACTATAGTATTCCAACCTAGTCACATCCTATCTGAGAAATTGTCTATGAAAGTTTCTCCCCATTTTTCTGCATTCCTTCTATTCTTGGTTACATGTTTTATTATACAAGAAAATTTTAATTCAAAATAAATGAATTTATTCATTTTATACTTCAATGATGCTCCCAACTTATAATTTAAGGTTGATACTGATGAATCTGCTTTCTTTACATCTTTTTTCTTTGATTTTTTTTAAAGTCTCTGATCTTTTATTCTTCCATATATACGCTCTTATTTTTTTTTTAACATAGTTAAGATACTTCTATAGTAATTTAATTGGAATGGCATTGAATAAAGTAGTTATGTAAAAATTGACATTTTCATTATGTTGGTCTTACGTACCCATGAACAATAAATAATACTTCAATTATTTAGGTCTGTCTTTATATAAAAAGTATTTTATGGTCATGTTCATATAGTTGCTGTGTGTATAGGCAGGTATACTCTCAGATATTTTATACTGTCTATTTAAATGATCTAAAATAATATTAAATAATAGTGCTGAAACATAATATGGTTTCCCTAATGTTTTTTCTTTTGATTAAATTTATTTTAGTTTTAACAATAAATTCTATTCTGATCTTTTCTTTTTATATTTTTTTTTATTTTTATAGCATTTACCCTGAAAGCAATATATTGCTGAATTAAAATGTTTAATCTATCAGTTTCCATCTTATGAATTAATCCATTTCATTCATATTCTAAGCTATTATTATTCATGTATTTTCCTCCTTCCTTTTTTTTTTCTCACTATACTTCTCATTCTATTCTCTCTCTCTCTCTCTCTCTCTCTCTCTCTCTCTCTCTCTCTCTCT